>VCNE01008868.1:0-17480 GCA_009869805.1 Oncopodura yosiiana
TCATACATCAGAATTAACTGAAACAATAAATGAACATAAGAACCAAATTGCTGCAATGGAATTGAAAGTTGCAACATTAAGTTCTGAACTGGAAGAAAAATTGGATACTCTTCAGAAAGTGTCATTAGAAAGAGAAGAGTTGTCTAAACAATTGACTACTACAAAATCTTTAGTATCATCATTAGAATTACAAGTTGCAAAACTTGAACATAAATATAAGTCCTATGATATCGTTGTTCGTGCTGCTTGTAAACTTTGGAAAAAGGAAAGAATTCAGTGGAGGTCATCAATAGCAGAAAAGTCTAGTGAAATTGAAAAAATGACAACAAGTTTGAAATCTATGGAAGCTACTGCCAAAGATGGAAAAGAAGCTATTGCTCTAAGATCTCAGTCGGAATCAAAAGTACAAGAGCAAACTGATGAAATTGCTAAGCTTAAAGCACTTATTGGACCTTATGGTGAAATGTTGAAAGCTTATGATTTAGAAGTTAAGAGCAAAGATGCAGCTTTGGCAGGACAAGGTGAATTTTGCAAAGAGTTGGCTGAGAAATATGCTAAACTTATTGGTCATCAAAATCAAAAGCAAAAAATACAGCATATTGTTGCTATCAAAAATAAATTGTTGGTAGTCACTGAGGTAAAATATTTTTTCTTGGCAATAAATCTTATATTTTGAAAGGAATGTTAAAATAATGGTTTTTTGATAATAACAGGAACGAGATGGTTTAAGAAAAGAAGTTACTAAACTTAAAAATCAACAAATGGCATTGAAAGATGAGTTGGCTAAAGCTAATGGACAAGTTGGAGCTGCAGCAAGAATGCGAAGATATTTGAACTTACCAAATGCTCAAGGCTCACAACAACCCACTAATTAAGATGTTTGTCATTTAGGTACAACGATAATACGATTTTTTAGATATATATAATTGAGTGTGTACTAAAATTGGTATTTTTTATACAATACAGGAAGGTAATATGTAAAAGATGATGGAAGGAAGAAAATAGAACATGATCTCTCATCTGGATGCTCAATAAATAAAAATAAATTCTAGTGTACTTTAAGAATATTTATAATGTATATGTGCATTGATATTTGTAATTTTAATACTTTTATAATGATAGGATACATACACTATAAATGATAGATTTCAAACATATATTTCTCGTACTTTATTTACAAAACCAAAAAAAAATTAATTTTATTAAGATGTAATAATTTTAAATTGAATAATAGGCTTTTACACAGAAATGTAAGTAATCTAATAATAATGAATCAATTTCTAAGAAGGTATATATCAGATGATTATTTATGTGGTATATATTCATTTTAAAAGCCAAATTTTGATTTGATTGATAATTTTCACATTACGTTTCAAATACTACAGAATGTGTAAACTTCTACCTTGCTATTGTACTTTTTTCTTGTCCGTACTAATATTTGTGTGAATCATATGCAAATTAAGCTAATAAAACAATAAGTGTGATTTTAAAATGTAATAAACATAATTAGTAAATTCTACGTACACAATTACTACTCAAAAATTGTTTCAAAAAACAAAATTCTAGAATCAAAAATTAAGCTAGAATAATATGTAACCATTTCAATCAGAATCAGAAGCATACAAAAAAGAATACTACATGAGAATATTTCTTTAAACTAATAAGCTTTCACAATTTCACTCATGATCTTTACCTTCAATATAACATTGTACAACAGTAATGTGTACTTACAGAAATTATTTTTTTTCTACTAGTTAGTAAGTTTATTAGTACGTAATTATACCTTTCATACAACATACATTTTTTTAACATGAAAGTTTCCATTTTCTACTTTAACCATCTCTAACTCTTCACCTTCGTTCTCTTATACATAAGATTCAAAATCTCTTTACTAACTTTCATGTTGTTATTTGTTTGCTGTATTTATTATTTCAACTTTGACATGTTGATGCTTTTCTTGTACAGTAAAATGATCATTTTAGACGACGACGACGATAGTATTATGTATATATATTATATAATCAAGAGTAATAATTACGTTGTTCTATCTCTGTCAACTCTGATTATTATTATTTTTTCTTGTTTGTTGTTGATGATAGTTGTCTATTTAAGGATGAAGTTTTTTCTTTTCTATAATTAATTTGTCATATTTCAATCATGATGTAGATTTACATTATATAATTAATTATTATTCTGGTGATGATAAGATGAAACAAGAATTAAGATTGGTTGATGTTGATTCTCATAATATCTTGATCTTGTCGTGTACGACGTCCATTATGTAATAACAATCACTTTTACTCTTCTTTCTTTCTTTTCTCATTAAATCGAAATCTTTGTAGAATTTTCGATTAACCATTTTTTAACTTCTTTAGCATCGTCAAAAGCTTTGTGATAGTTGGAAACCAATGTTTTTTCTCCTGATATTTGACATTGCCACAATTTGCCATTAGCCTTTACTCTTATTTGATGTTCGCCATTTTCTTTCTCTTCCTTTGGTGATTGGAGTGAAGCCTTTAATATGACCCAAAAAGAGACCTACAATAAAATAGAATAAATTCATGAAGAACATGATATGCAGATATAAAAAATTGTTTTTTTTTTCTTAAAAAGTTACCTGTGTCACGAGCAATCTGAACAGGATTCAAGTGAGTAATTTCCGGATCAAATAAAGAATCTTCTCCAGTTAGATAAAATACTCTGTATTTATCTCGAATGTCACCAAAAAACTTTTCACTTGGTCGAGTTGCTCCATTTGGTAAATGAACATGATAATTGCAAAACTCCAAATTTTCAAAAAATGATCTGTAGTATCATTTAAAAAGAATTTACATGATAAGTTAATAAATTAATTAATTACTAATGATGATTTTAATTTTTTTAGAGTTTCAATTACCCAATAATATCATCTTTTCCTTGATATTGAACAAGTGATGGATCTTTAATCGATACTTTGTCATCAGTACGATGTAGAGCTAAACCAGAATGACCAACTTTGACTGAAGTTTCCAACCAACGATAAGCAAGTCGAGCTTCAGATGCATATTCAACATCAGAATCTTTCATTGCGTCCAATATTTTCCAAACTTTTTCTGGCACGTATAAAATACATTTATGATGAGCAGCAATTCTTTTAACATTTTTCAAGTAATGAAGCATTGAAGACAAGTCAACAATAACTTTGAGAGGTTCACCACCACCATTTTTCCATTTATTATGACCATTATGTTCACCTCCTCGACCTCTATTTCTTTTTCGTCCACCTCTATTACGTCGTCTTTCTCCACCACCACCACCACCAATAAGATTTCTTCTTTCTCCTCGTCCAAAATCCATTGCTTTATATGCTCTCGTTAGTTTGTCAAGAGTCTAAAAATACGATATATAGAATAAGAGAATTAATTATTACTAATAATGGTCTAAAACCATAACTATAAATTATAATAGATTTACCTCAGATTCATCAATATTTGTCTTGAGTTGTTTCATTCTCATGTATTGTAAATGCTTTTGAATATCAGACTTGGTAGGAACCATAAACATATTCTTTTCATGAAAATATATCATTCCAAAACATTCTGACTCAGCCATCCAATGTCCAAAACTTAAAATACGACCAATACGAATAGTCATCATATCTTTAGCTGATAATTTATTATTAACTTTTAATCCATGCAGCATCTCTTTAAAAGGTGGTAAACCCAACATTGAGCGATCTTCCGGTAACTCCCAACGAAATAAATTTGTTTCATTCATTCCACTATCACCAAGTTGTTCCCAATCATTTATTAATGATTCTCTAATATTTTCATTATTCTCATTATCTTCTTCTAGATCTAAAAATTCCAATTTCTCAGCCCAATTACATGAAGCTAGAAGATTAAGTAGAGCACATAGTCGATTTAAAAAGAATCTTTCAGCAGTAGCTGCAAAGGCATCTTTAATTGAAGAACAAACTTGAATCCATTTCATAAATGGTGAAACTGATACTAATAATGGTTCAATTTCTTTCCAACATGCTTTTAAATCTTCAACATCAAGTACTTGTCTTTCTTCTCCTTTAATATTATCTTCTGTTGTTGATGTTTTCAAAGTAATTGTTTCAATTTTTCCTGATGCTTCACTACTACCATTATGACCATTAACTAAACTTCCATTAGTATCTGATTGTCCATTACTTGAAGATGTATCAAATGCTCTCTCATTCTCATTAATCATTATGTCAACATCTGAAGCAACATAACGATCTTCATCTTCAATATTATTTTCACCAACATCATCATCAGAAGAATAATTATTTTCTCCATCAGATCCACTATCATCAGCATTCCATAAGGCATTATCACCACCATCTTCATCTGAGCTGTACAAAAAATTATCATCATCATCTTCTTCTTCAGAGTCATATGATGACATTGTTTTATGTCTTCTTCGACCAATTAATAATGGTTCTTCTAAATCTCGAGATGTTTCTAAAACTTGTTGAGTTGATGATGTTTTGCCTTGTTTATTATTCTTTTTAGTAATTTGTTTGTGTTTTCCATTATTATTTTTCTCAATAATTTCTTTCTTGCTTACAGCAGCAATACCATTTTCAGTAGATGAACCAGTAACAAATGAACCACGACTACAATTACTACCAACATCATCAAAATCTTTTTTAGTGGAATCACAACTGACAATACTTGTAGCTCCAGATTTTTCTTCTTCTTGACATACAATTATACGACTATGTTTTTCTAAAAGAATTCCAAGATAGTTGATAATTTCAGAAAATATTGAACTAGCAAATGCAACTGCTGGTGATACATTGATAGAACCAACTGCTTGAAGACGCCATGCTGTTAAAATTGGAATTAATGAGATTTGGAACAAGAGTTGATTTTCTAAATCTGGATCACAAGAAATGAGTCGATCATGGAAATAAGATAATGTATCTTGTATTTGCTATAAAAAAGAAAAAAAAATAATTTAAATATTATTAGTTAAAAAGTATTATCTATGACGAAATGGTTTTTTTAAATTATTATTTCTCTTACCCGATCAAAGTTTTTAACTAAAGCAGAATCACGAAGAAGATTATTGACAAGACATAAAATACTATCTACAAACAGTTCCATAGGTTTGATTTCATCTGATGCTGGTCTTCGAGCAAATTGAACTAATTTTCTTTCCAACATTTGTTCAAGATTACGATAAGCACCATCATATGCAACAGGAGCAGCAAGACTGTATAACAAATAATATGTAGCACTAAGTCCACCACAAATATTTGCAGATATATTAGCAAGTTGATTATGTGATAATCCATAATCGGGATAGACGAGAAAAGCTTGGGTATAGAATTCTTGAGCTTTCGTCATGCATAAAATCCCTTCTTCTTCTTCATTAGGAATTTTATTGTAAATGTCAGTCAAGTAACGATACAAGTCTCCAATGTTGATAAGTGTAATATGTAAAAGTTCTAAAAGCCATTGTGGTGCTGGTTCTTCTATAAATAACAAGAAAGAATTTAAAAAATATTATGTACTTTCTAAATTAGAAACTTACTTTTTGCTGCTTTAGTATCTTCAATAACATTTTCCATTTCAAAGTCACCAAATAAAGTACATCTTACTTCAATTTCTGGCATTTCGAGTAAAACAGAATTAACAATTTGACTCAGAAATAAATTCATTTGACCAATTCCATTATTTAGATGATGTTTGACATAAACAAATTCAAGAGGACTAAATGGTTTGTTCTATATTAATAAAAGAATGGAGAAGAAAAAATCAAGATAAAATAATTACTCAGAAAAGATAAAAAAATATTAATTTTATTACCATTTTCAACTCTCGAACTTTGGACATTGGCTCATACAACACCAAACGCCAATACATATCACGAACCATTTTACCATAAGATTTTGGTGAATCGACAAGTAATTGATTGCACAAGTCCCGAATTAATAATCTTTTATTGAGAAGACTTTCTGCAAACAATTCACGTACTTCTGTACATTTTGATGCAGCAAGTTGGAGTTGTCTGCCAGTGTCACGAATTGTTCTACACAACGCATAAAAAATTATTTGATAGATAATTATTAACTAACCTAAGTATTGTAATAAAAAAGAAAAATACTTACTGATAATGCTTTTTAGCAACACTGACATCAAGTTTTGTCTTCTCCAATTTCTTGTCATCAACATCAACGTCGTCCGCTTCCATTATTATTTATAGAGATAAAAGCGTTGACTCTCCTAAAATTGATTAATTGTTAATGTAAATAATTTAAAGAACTGATAATCAATATTTAATAAAAGATGTTTACCTTTCAAAATATCTTTCTTAGCCCTTATCTTGAAATCCAACAGACTCCATCACCAAATTATTCAATTACCATCTCGTCACTTAATTGTGACTGATGGCTAATTACTAAGAAGTTGAGCAGAGACAATAATAATTATTGAAGAAATTGGTAGAATTTGACATCGAAAGATGCAACAGAAGGTTGTTCGATGTAGAACAATATTTTCCCCTTCTTTTTCTACTTCCTACAATTCAGCTGTTCAAAAATTAATCAAACTAATTAATTAATACAATTCAATACATAATAAATAAATTCCAAATTCAATTAACGTTTTCTGTTTTGACTCAAAACGTTTAATACCTTTTCCTTTAGAGTTTTCCAGAGAAAGACAAATATTGGATTCGAATTTTCGAATGAATGAACTAATAAACAAACTTTATAGTACTTGAAATAAAACTATGATAATTTTGTGATTGCGTAATTTCTCAGTAAAGAGGACTGAGTTTAGTAAACATTCAACAGTAGTATATAAAAATAATACACGTAATATTGCTGTGTGACAAATGAATAGAATAATCTAGTTACATTTTCAATTTCCTAATTGCGATCACAATACTAAATTGGCGCGACTCTGCAACTTTTTCAAGGATAACCACTAAAAAAACGACTTTCGCAACTTTCGCTTATTGAACAAAGTCAACTTAGCATTTTTCACATGAAATTCATCAACCATTACAATTTTGATGTTATTTGATCTAAAATTAGTGGTTGTTAGGCAGAAAGTGATAAGAAATGAAAAATTATTGTAGTAATTTCAATTTCTTGCTACAATAATTTATTTTGGTCGTGAAAATTAAACGGAAAAGATGACAGAAAGCTTGTTCTCTACAAAAATAATTTATTATCATGGTTTATGAAATGCCACAATGTAAATAAACTTTTGTAAAACATTATGACAAATATATTTAGTATTAATTTTGGGATATTTTTTGAAGATGATTCTGAAAATAAAAATCTGTTGCATTCTTCTTACATCAAATTCAGATAATATGAGATACATAATTTAATAATAAGTTGATCATGAAATAGATATTCAGTTGTGCTGCATGAATGCCTACAAACGAAAACTATGATTATTTTTATCGCTCTACAAAATAATTTTCAAGCAAATTGTTCTCTTGTAGCAGTTTACCTCTTTTCCAACGGTACAATAGAAAAGAAAATAATGACAATTGAACCACTATAAGCATCACATTAAGTAATTATCCTCAATACCTGAAATACAAAATACATTGGACAATATAAAAATCTACAAATAACCCATCATTAAGCTAAATTATATGATTATTGAATCAATAACATTATGAACCAGTTTAAGGTAGACTATAGAAAAGAACTATAAATATCATATCAGAATTATTTCGTGCATTACCTAACCCGCTTACATTATGCAATTTTAGCCTTATGAACTTTCTGTTGGCAAAGCCTTTAAAAGTTTCCAGTAACTCAACAATATGGCAAAGATCGTCACAAAAATTATTTTCTTCTTTCTATTCCCTTTACAAAACAGCAATTGTATCTTCATCCTTGAAAACAGATTAGACTTGACTCAGAATTCAATTCTTCACATATTTCTAACACCCCAATTAACTCATCGCCTCGAATTCACTCCTTACAAAACGCTTTGGAACGACTTGCGTCACAACTACATTTCTATTGTATTATCATTACAATCAAATTGGGATACACCAAAAAATATTACAACAAATCCAAATGCATTTTCAATTGATGAAATTTTGCCCATTAGCACTAGTGACAATATAAAGCATCGAGTAAGGAACGACATAAAATTCCTTTTGGAAGTATCCGATTTTAGTGAATTGAGTAAACTAATGGACCAATCTGGCTATGGGTATATGGAGAACGAAGTATTATTTTATGTAATATTGATGAAATCAAAAAGAGCAAAATTTATAAATTCATGGGAAGAATCTAAAGAAGATGATGAGTTAGCTGTTGTCACAAGTCCAATTATATTTTTATTAGAAGATCATACAAATGAAAAATTTACATGGACAGTTCATTGCTACCTTTGCCCAAAATTGGTTCTTCCATCACAAAATAATTTTCTACCAACAACTCAAACAATTTTGGGTTTACATAACTCTTTAAATTCAATTGGCCATCAAACTCAAGCTGTAGTAAAAGACGTTCATTTACAAGGTGCAGGTCATAATATGTACTACTATGATAATGTGAACCGTACTTTCAAACTCCATATTTCAGATCCCCCATTTCCAATTATAATACGAGAGATTTGTAATCAACTAAATGTCACTTTTCATTCTGGCGACTTTCTAAGTTTTTCTAAAAGTTTAGCCATTTGTGCTCATTGCTCAAGTAGCTTTGATTATTTACCTCGAGGAGTCTCATCTTCAACAATGTCAATTACTAAAAGTATGTTTGTGCTTTACTACTGTAACATGAAAAAAGGATTTTTACCTCCAACATGGGATTTCTTAATTCTACCAATGGATAAATGGACATGGATTTTTATTTTAATATCAGCTTTCACTTTTGCTTTAGTAAGACAAGATATAAAAGAAGGCTTTGGATTTCTCACATTTCTCATTTTGCAACCACAACCAAAAAATAGTAAACAACTCATTACAATTTCTCTACTATTGAGTATCATCACATATGGCTATTTAGGATTTTTCACAACTTTCATCGTACTACCAAAAGCTGAATATAAATATAACACACCAAGTGAATTAGTTCAAGCTGGCTATCAATTCATAATACCAAAAAATGAAACTAAAACTGTGATTACTACTGTTGCTCCAGCCATTGTAAAAAATTTAACAGCTCTCTCATCAAATGGTGAATTATTTAAAGTAGTACCAGGGCATAGTATGACAGATTCAAAAGCATTAGGAATTTTAGCTAAGAATAGAGGATTGAGTGCTACTCCAGTCTATGGGAATGATATGGAATTTATGAGACATTCAATGGATTTATTAAAAAATAGTGGAAAATTTATTTGCTACTATCTTCCTGAATTAGTGGATAGTGGTACATTGGATGTTTTCATGTTTAAATCTCATATGGCTCAAAGAGCTAAAAAAATTGTGACGCATTTAGAGCAAAGTGGTATTAAAAATATGCTTATTAAATTAAATCAGAGAAGAGTATTTAGACAAATGTTGAGTGATAATGTGTTTAAAAGGATTGAGATGAAAGCTTCGTTAGAATCGGCTTTAGGCTATGTATTTATTTTGTATATTGGGTGTATTATGTTGACTTTGATTGTAGGTCTCTATGAAATTTGTTTTAAAAATGTATTTTGCTATAATCTTAGCCTAACCTAAACTATTCTTAGCTGATATCAATAGCTATATCGAGATGGAATGTCAATGAGATTATGACAATTTAGACTTTGAACTACTTGCTAAATATACTTGTATTTTACTTAATACTAATCATAATGCTACTATATAAGGTTTATATATCTACGTCACTCTTCAAAATTGTAAATAAAAAACAATAAATGCCCTATACTATCAATTTAAGGGATAAAGTTCAGAAATAGCATATCAGTTATTTTCCGCCTAAGCTATAGTTTCTGAAAGGCCCTTTCATGTATAAAGGGTTCTTTTACTATTATACGAGTCTTATAATACACGATCCTTATGTAAATACTTATTGATCCTACGTCTATAAGAAATAGATAAGTAAATTATTTTCATAAACTCTCATCATTATCTTATAGCGTCTCAAAGTGTTACTACTCCTTCTTATTTTCTTAAATATTCATAGAAATGCCTACTGCACTAGAAATTGAGTAAGCCGTGATCACAAGTATTAACACTAACAACTAATTAATTATTTTGATATTTCTGAAATTTTTAGGAGCACTGATTCTACAGCGTCAACAAGGGCTAACAACAATTATGGCAGAAAGTTTCTTCTAATAGTCTTTGGAACAGGTTTAATCTTGGGAATCATTTCAAGCCTTTTGATAGTATTCATACCTTCCTTCATTTCTTGGAAATTTAATGACATCAACATCATGAGTAGTAAAAGCGATGACTTATGTGAAACTGAAGATTGCATTGACTATGGTAAGATATATATTAGTTTATTCTTGTTAATTACTACGTAAACTCATATACAACTCCTTTTTATAGCATCAATATTGATAAAGATAAATAAAACAAGTGAAGATCCATGTGACAATTTCTATCAATATGCTTGCTCTATTTTACCAATCTCGACATATACAATGGTCCAGAATCAATTGAATGAACTTGAAGGCCGTAAGAATACCAATTAATATTGGAAGTACATAAAATGACAATGTTTCATTCTTGTTATAGACATTTTAGTTGATCCTCCTGTGACTCAAGAACTTTGGCAGCCACTCGAGCAAGCAAGACTTATGTATTCACAGTGTACAGACACAGGTAAGAAAATCAGAGATCATGAAGGATGAAGTGAAATATTTCTTAATTTTGTGACAGATACATTGGAATCTTTGGGCACAGCTCCAATATTAGAAACTCTACAAGATTTAGGAGGATGGCCACTCATTGAGAAAAATTGGAATGCCTCTGACTTTAATTTGACTCGAGTATTGTCCATATTGAGACGCAACTTTTCACTATCAGTTCTATTGACTGTTGATATTGCTCCACATTTAAAAGAAACGGAAAAGAACGTGATATATGTAAGACGTACATAAGGATCTATATAATACAGTCATTTATTTAAATGCTAATTCTTTTAATTAGATTAATCAACAATCAACATTTGGATTTCTAAAACCAATAACTTCAGAGAGTGCGTATGTAGACGCATTGTATGTAGTTTATGTAGCTTGTGAATTAACCAATGTGGAAGCTCTAAATGAAACATTGTTAAATGATGATATTGAGTCAATGCTTTCATTTGAATCTGAATTGGATGAAATCTCTTCACTTAACAAAAGGATAAATGATTGGAGTCACCTGTATAATAGTTATAATATTTATAATTTATCTCAATATCAAAATCATACTGACTCTTTAACAACTGCTCATGGATTCAAGGTAATAAAGCTAATACGACAAACTAATTTGTAATGACACTAAATATAAATACATATTAAATGTTTTAAGATTGATTGGAAGAACCTTCTAAATCAAATTTTAGCAACTGAATTTATATCTATAAATGAAGAAGTGGATATTGTTGAAATGAGCTATATGGATAATTTAATTCGTCTTCTTGACAAAACTCCAACCAGAACTGTGGCCAATTATATTTTATGGAGATTTGTCTCAACTACTATTTCAGATACGACAAATCACTTGAGAGAAATTCGGAACACTTTTCTAAAAGAGACTGGACAAGAAGTGCCTATGCGAAATGATGAATGCTACGATATAGTGAAACAGAGTCGTTTACAGGATGTAATCGCTGCTGAGTTTATGGAAATATATCAAGATTTTTTCAGAAATAAGACTGCCACATCAATACCACAGGCTAGTTAATAAAAACTGTGCACTACTAAAGGACTTTTAAAATTAATATTTTCATTTAGATGGAACAAATGAAGGACGAAATTTTAAAGGAGTTTATACACAAGTTAGAAAATGTAAATTGGATGGACCAGTCAACTAAAGACGCTGCTCTAGAGAAAATTCAACAAATGCTCATTTTCATTTCAAACCATAAATTGTATCAAAATAAGACAGCCGTCACAGACTTATTTCAAGAGGTACATATGTCATTAAATAATATTTTAGTTGCTCTGTTCAAAATTCTTATGTAACAATCTTGTAGTTGAAAATAGATGCTAGCAATAGTTACTGGGAAAATAAGAAGGCTCTTGCAATTTTTGCTATGAACAAGTTTAGTAAACTTCGTGAAGCTACTAATCGAAATGAGTAAGTGTGAAAACGACTAATATAATATTGGAGTATTAACATCTTCATAATTATTTCAGATGGGAACTCAGTCCACTACACCATAGCGCTGCTGTAAATTATATACGCCTCAATCAAATTAGTAAGCAACTACTAACAAGATTTTTTTGATAAACCTTTTAATTCTTTTATGTGCTACAGGTTTGACAATATCTTCAGTTTGGATCCATGATTTACTGAAAGGACATAGGTAGAAAATAATGATTAGTTGATACATTCTAAACGTAATATGTGCTATATTTTAGTTCAAAACAGTATTCAGCAATTGGCACATTCATGGCACATGAAATATCCCATGCTTTTGATCCAAAAGGCAAGTATTATGCATTTTTATACAGTGGACTCTCTCTATAATGCAACTCTTTATAACGTAAACCTGTCTATAACGTAGAAATCTCAGTCTCCCGACTAGTTCCCTATGTTAATACATTGCACTCACTCTCTTTATAACGAATTTGTCTATAACGGAAACTTGCCTATAATGTAACTATTTGACGAAATTTTATGAAAAGTTACTCTGTCTATAATGTAAATTGACTCAAAATGCCACATTTCCTTATATATTTCTCCCCGTTTTTGACAAACTTTATCCAATATTTAAAATCTTGAAAACTTTTCGTGTATCCTAAAACTTTACTTCGAGCATCATATTAGCCATATGTGTACATAAACAAATACTAAATAAAAACCAATGACTCTCTTTATAACAGAAATTATGCTATTTTGCTCCAAATTACGGTATAAAGATTGTTTGTCTATAACGTAACTCTCTTTATAACGTAGAAAATTGAAAATTTTTGGCGTTACGTTATAGACGGAGTCCACTGTATAATCTGGATATCTAATTCTTTTAACTTATATATAGGACATCAGTTTGATGGCAAAGGGTCTCTAAGAAATTGGTGGACTAACTCATCTCTCCTTGAGTATGAGCGACGTGCACAATGCTTTAAAGAGCAGGCTAAACAATACAACTTAACCTCATCAACTGGTCAACATATTAATGAAGTGTCAACATTACGTGAGAATATTGCTGACAATTTAGGATTTGATGCTGCTTTCTTGGCTTACAAAAATTTCAATGGTCGCGAGAATCGTCTTCCTGGAATTCACTTTAGTAGGGAGCAGTTATTTATGATTGGATATGCTCGTGTAAGAATATTATTGAATTGTCAATTGTACAAGAAGCTAATGGGATTTTATGTTATGATTTCTCTACAGACTTGGTGCACACAACAAACTGAACAAAGTCTACAAAACACAATATTAAATGACGACCATAGTCCTCCTGAGTTTCGTGTTAATGGAGTACTCATGAATTCTAAACATTTTGCTGATGCATGGAAGTGTCCTATAGGAAGTCGAATGAATCCTCAAGTCAAATGTGAATTGTGGTAGTAATTAATAATTATGGTTTATTTTGTAATTAGATTCTTTAGTTTAGTATTTTAGTTTCCTGACTAATTTTGAGTTTTACAAAGTTTGTACTTTGACATATTTCTAGTTAAATAAAGATTACATACATACTTTACCATTTCAATACCTAAAGCCTGTAGTTATAAGCTTATTGATGACACATTGTTAACCTTAATGAACAATTAGTCATCTTACTAATAAAATCATACTACATATTTGTGTTAACGTTAGTTGACCTTTAAATACTTAACGTGATAGTGTGTACAAGAACTACTTTAAGATTCATGCATCATTAATTAAATATGAGTCAAATCGTGCCTATAAATAAAAACTTTCATAGATTATTACGCATATGACGTATATATCTCTTACATATTAGTATTAGTCATATATTGTTTTCCTGTGTCATGGTCATTACATACTCATACACCATATCATGAAAAAGATATAGTAGCAAATGAACTATATAGCAGATTATTATGTTTCTCAGAAGGAATTTAAAAGCCATGAGTGAAAATCTTTGACCATGAATTACTCAAATGTGCTTACGTATGCTAACCATCTTATAATATTGCTGGAGACAGAAAAGATAAAAAAAGGGTTAGCATGAAAAAGAGAGCAGAGTCTAATCTTTTAGTGTTGTAGTAGGATTACGCATTTTATGTGCTGAACTTCTGAACCGTTCATTTGTCATTTGGCTAGACGCGTGTAAAACTTTTATTTCTGTCAACGTAAAATGCCATCAGAAAATTTTGACTAGCCTCACTTTTCAGAGTCAAGTCAGAAATTGTAACACTCATATATAAAGTTATCGACGTGCTACTAGTACATAGCTTCGTCATTTTATCAAATCTCTCTCATCAATAGTTGGTTTTCAATTTGTTAAAAGTTGACTAATTTGTGATAAAATCATAAAATGAACATGACATTGGCTATTGATGACGCAGACGGGTAAGTATCAACAATTTATTGACTTATTAAGTTTTCTCTACAATAACTAAACTAAATTGTGATTTTTGATTTGTTTTACTTGTCCGTAGAGTCATCAACAAAAGAGCAAGTTGGTGCTACTCTCACAATCTAAAAAGTCATCGCCAAAAGTTTTACAAGTTTGGAATATTTCTATTGGGATTGTTTATTGGAATGATGATTTTGCTACCATTTAGTTTGAGAGAGGAGAAAACTATTAATAATAATCAGACTTACCTGAATGAAACCACTGAATTGATATGTGAAACTCGAGACTGTCTTCAAGCTGGTGAGTAATAATTACACGTTGTGACGTTTTTTCCAAATTAGTTTGTAATAATGAGTAAAAATTAAAATTTTGATATAGCATTGGGAATCTTGGATGCTGTGAATTCTACAATTGAGCCATGTGACAATTTCTTTCAATATGCTTGCTCACTTCATACCATTTCAGATGACGCTAGGATTGAAGAAGAAATAACTAATGCTGCTCGCAGTAATTTAATTACAATTTAATTCTTTCTAAAGTAGTCAAAAGTGTAACATTGGTAATTCTTGTAGGTATTTTAGAGTACGAGGAAAACGTGGAAGACAATATAGTCTTAGCACGGCCTTTACAATTAGCACGACTGATGTATCAACAGTGTCAAGATATACGTAAGAAAAAATAGTAGCAGCAATGGAAATAATTTTTTAAAAAAATCCTGAATTTTGTAGATGCCTTAGAGTCAGAAGGAACAAGTCCAATATTAAAAACTTTGAAGGAACTAGGAGGCTGGCCTTTACTAAATAAAAATTGGAAAGCTTCTCAATTTAATTTAATAAGAGTTTTGTCACAACTGGCACAAATGTCTTCTCCTCCAGCTTTAGTTGAAATTAGGGTTGCTCAAGATTGGAAGAATACCGAGAAAAATCTTATACATGTACGTAACTATATATGGTTACATTTGTACTTTCTAAATTAATTAATCTCTTGTTATTATTTCTTTCTATAGATTGATCAACCATCAAGTTTTGTATTGCCCAAAAGAATGCTTTTAGCACCAACTACTTACCAAAAAGAATTAGAGAGCTACAACTTGTTTATAGAGGAAGTCGTGTCACATTTGGCCACATCTGTAGGAATAAAGTTTAGCTCTAAGCAATTAAAACGTGATATCAAATTATTGATCGCCTTTGAAAAGAATTTAGCTGAAATTTCTTCATCTGACGAAGCCAGACAAAATTGGAATCGAATGTATAATCCTTACAAGTTGTCTCAATTTCAAAATCATACTGATTCATTAACAAGCTCTCAAGGATTTAAGGTGAGAAATTAATTCAGAAAATCATTAAAGAGACTAATGGCTAATACACTTTAATACGATTTTTCTAGATTGACTGGAAACAATTTTTGGACGAGTTTCTGGCAAGTGACTGTGTCACAATAACTCCTGATGAAAAACTAAACATTCTTGAATTGGACTACATTGACAATCTAATTCGTCTTTTGGACCGAACATCAACTAGAACTGTAGCTAATTACATTTTATGGACATTTGTCTCAAATGCTATTCAAGATAGTATTGAAGTGCTACGAAATGCTAGCAACAACTTCCTCCAAGAAACTGGACAAGGATCGTTAAGTCGAACTGACTATTGCTACAAAATGATTACTGATTCCATCTTCAATGATGCTATTGCTGCTCAGTTGATGTTAGAGTATGAAGAACATTTTAATGATATTTCAAAAGATTCAATACCAGACGTAAGTTTCTTATTTAAGATTGACAAATGATTTTTACTAATGTTCTTCTATTTCATATATTTTAGATTGAGCTTATGGTAGAAGACGTCAAAGAAGCTTTTACAGAAATGTTTCAAAATTCTAATTGGTTGGACTCTAGTACAAAAGTTGCTGCATTAGAAAAAGTTATGGAAGTGTTTCCAAATATTGCTACTCATGAGTGGTATACTAACATGACTCTAGTTGAAGAGTATTTTGAAGGGGTAATGCGAATCTAATAAACAAGCAAGATATATTTGCTAATATGATTTTAATTTCATAGTTGGTGTTAAGTCCTAATAACAGCTACTGGGAGAATAAGCAGGTGCTCAATGGATTTATTAATATCAATGGATCTTGCTCATTGCGTGATGAAAATGAACGAGCTTCTGAGTAAGTGAATTCCACCTTAAAATATTGAAGATTATATATCTAAATTTTCCATGGACTCTAATTTTAGGACTTCCAATCCATTGCAAACAAGCCCAACATATTCTAAGGAACTAAATTCAATAGGTATGCAGATCTTTATTAACTACCTTAAATTGAGAATAATGTGAAAATACGTTTCTAATTTGTTTTGAAATTTGTAGAATTGCCGATAATTACAGTTTGGCTACATAATGAACTCTCTGCACACATGTGAGTAATAAATACTAATTGTATACGACATTATAGTTACTATATTCCATTAATATATCGTGATGATTTTGTTATTCTTAAGGGCTCTACTCTACTCAAAAGTTGGACACGACATAGGTATTACGTTTACAGAAATACAATATCATTATACATATATACAATATCATTAGTACATATTTATATCAATGATTTACTTTCTAACTACAGGACATGAAATCGGTCATGCTTTTGACATAGAAGGTAAGTTGCATTATATAATTAAGGAATTGCCATTATTTTATATGGGCAAAATATTAATGGGCATACAAAAAGACTGACTCTACCGACAAATTTTTTTCTTCTCTGGCGACAAATTATTAAATATTTTCAGCGACAAAACGACTGAAACTGGCAACTAATATTTAAGCCAACAAATAAACTGAACCCT
>VCNE01008875.1:0-13299 GCA_009869805.1 Oncopodura yosiiana
TAAACGTTTCTTTGTAGATGAATGGATACGCTAGTTTAAATGAAGAATTTTTGTAGTTGTAAAAATGAACTGAGCACCAGTGTGGTACTATTGCATTAGGTTCACAATTTGCGAGAAGGCAATAAAGTGTTACAATGCCAAATATTTGAAGTTTATGATAAGCCATTGCTGAGATTGATCAAGGAAAGAAATCTTTCCTGATGAAATGGTAAAGTTGAAATGTCTTTGGTTTCTATAATGTCACCTTAGGTTATGAGAAGGTTAAAAAAGCAATACTAAAATATTCAGTAGCATTCGTCACGAGCTATTGCTAGTATAAGGAATTCTGACTATTGGATAATATATTTACAATATCGATCTTGAATATTTCGATTTTCATGTTGAAATTTCAGACCAGATATTTGTTAAGCATTAGGAAAAAAATAAAACCGTATAATGTTGAAATAAACACGGCATAGAGCTTTACAAGAATATTTTTTAGTATTTATTATTTATACTTACATTTCCAGTTTGCACATGCAAAAGTGTCATGCGATTATGAGATCAATACCGTCATATTGTATAAGTCGTATATATGCAAAAAAGTAAAATACTTCAACAAATTCCTATAAGAAAGTATTGTCACTTTCATTTTAAACCACCCTTTAAAAACCACAGATGTAACATTTCCCACGAGCATTAAGTAGTAAAGGTAGGAAAATCACCACAGAGGAAAAAGTAATTCTCATCTTCCCAAAAGCCACAATCTATTGCACTTTAGTGTATTCACCAATGTCTGCCACTATGTACACGAAAAGAACTAAAAGTATTTTCACCTTGGAATTCTTTTTTTTACAGGCCAGGATTTTTTGTCTCGTGGATGTGTCAATTGGGTCCATTACTTCAGCGTACGCCAGTTGCTGCAAGTACTCTGTCACTAGCTTTGCTATCGCTGGATCGTTGGGCCGCTGTTAAACGTAAGGTTTCTTAATTAACCAATTGCAAGACCTACTGTCAATATGTTTCTAATATGAGACTTTTTCTAATTGCAGATGCGACTTTTGCCCAAAGGTAAGTTTTCTATATATATTACACTACTACATCAGGTTACAGTGTCATGTCACACACTATATAGTTTTATGACTCAAGGCTCTAAGGCATATTGCATTAGTATTGACTTTGTGACTATTCTGTCTTGAAATATAGAATCTAATTTTTTGATGTGACGTGTGTGTTGTGCAAGAGTAAGAAGAGTCAGAATCTTTAAGCAATTCTGGTTTCACTTTTCTGTATAGTTAGCAATGACACTTGAGGAAGAGAATTGCTCTTCAACTCTGTTTACAAGACTGCGACTTGACGTGACAGAAACAGACGAAATGCTGTCGAAAAACTTTGCAAACTTTGGTTTTTGAAGTATTGAACCATGAATGATATTGATGTTAGTCTTTCGATAGGAATAGCCGATAGCGTAACATTGGTCATAGTGCAATGGCCACAGTAATACATTTGAGACAAACCGAAACCCAAAAGTTTTTTCTTCATTGATTGAAGAAAGTGAAACTGAGCTAAGACTCAGATGAGACTTGTATAGTAGGCATAAAAAGACAGTTTTTAGACTGAGACGAAACGAAAAGTTTCTTTAGAAAACATGAAAGTTTTATATGTGTCATGCTGGTGAAAGAGTTGCAAACACGACGTCTTTTTTATTTCTTATGGGCTAAAGTTTTCTTTTACCTTTTGCATCTACTGTGTAAACAAATGTCAGGAACTATTATAGAATAATGGACTGTTTAAAATGCATCATCAATATATCAATATGTATATAGCAATGTCTCTAGTGAGTAAATAGAAATAACATGTTGTAGAGTAACGTGGTTTAGTGGTGGAGTGCTTACTTAGCACATAGAAGGTTCTGGGTTCGATTCTAACCAAGACTACGTTTTTTATTTTTTAGTGATTATTAAATTTATCTGTTTTAAACAAATTGGACCGCTAGTTTATTTAAGTTTAGGAAGAATTTCATCATTATAGACAAATTCTGAGACGTATTGTATTCACATATTTTTTTATCAATAGTACACCGCTGTGCAAAACAGAATCTCAAATTGATACCTTTATACCTTTTCAGGTTTCGTGAACGTAGATTCGTAGCAGTATCAATGATAAGTATATGGATCCTTTCTGGTCTGGTAGCAGCTCCTACATTTTGGGCTAGACAATGGGATATCAGACTCTTCTTCTTCAGATGACAGTTTAGACCATTTTGAAGTAAGTAGCAAGTTTTTATTCCACAAACTTTGCAAGAAGAAGTTTATGAATGTCACCTCACAATGAAATGATTTATTATATTACCTTTGTAAAACTTTGTAACAGAGCCAGAGTAATTTTAACAATTCATCTTCAACTCATTCTTCTTCATGGGATCAATGGCTACATGGAAAATGTGTGGAACGATGGGCCAATGCAAGTATTCAATTGGCCTATGCAGCCACATATTTAGGCACAGTTTTTGTATCACCAGCTCTAATAGTTGCAGCTTGTCATGCCTCTGTAAGCCAAAAGTTGACTGCTCAACTCAAAGTTTTATCTGGTGCTAGTGGTGGACTTGCGGGTATTGGGGCAGGAGCTGGTGGCAAAGGAATTGGAAAACCTAAACAAGTTATTATTGTTGCAAGAGATTTACAAAATGGAAATGCTAATAATAATGCTGCTAAAGGACAACAACAGAATAATTTATTGAGCGTTAATGTCAATGGAAATGGTGTTAGTGGAACTGGATTGGAAAGACCGTCAAGAAAATTTGTACCTTGTGATCCAAATTCAGATGAAGATGATGTATTTCTTCGTATGCAAATTCAGGTAGCATTAATTTATACTAGTGGACTGTAAGCTAAATTAGCACATAATAATTTAATTGGTTGACAATTATTTTAGAACTGTCGACTCTGTTTATAACATAACGCCAAAAATTTTCAATTGTATACGTTATAAAGAGAATTACGTTATAGACAAACTCTCTCTATATCGTAATTTGGAGCAAAATAGCATAATTTTCGTTATAAAGAGAGTCATTGGTTTTTATTTACTATTTGCTTCTGTACATACTAGTGGCCATATCTGCGTATCGCAGATATCAACGCTAATTAGTTAACTATTGTGAAGATTACTTCTCATTCATATTTGCAGATTTCATGAAAGGAAATATAATTAATAAGAACTGTTAAAACACACATTAGAATTCTACACTCATGGCCCGTAGATGCTAAGCTTTACTCAGTTGCTACTTGTTAAAAACTCATCAAATCAATTATTTAATTAGTCTACTTTATTTAATCAATCGATAAAAAGGCAGTAAGTATCAATGAATCGTACAAAATTACATTATCCTCGGACCTAAAATGAGTAAACGGCGCTCAGGTAGGATGTTATATGCTAGATAAAGCATTTGCTATCTGTGTCCGCAAGCTATCGAGTGCATCGTGGTTTTAGATTTGCAAGTTACACCGTACATTTTGTAACATTGCATTTGACATACGTCTAGGAATTTATTAAAGAGTATAGATATGCTTAATATGGTGCTGAACGACAAGTAAAGCTTTATGACACAAGAAAAGTTTTCAAGATTTTAAATATTGTTAAATAGTTACGTTATAGGCAGTTTTCCGTTATAAAGAAAGCGCCATGTATTAAGATAGGAAACTAGACATGAGACTGAAATTTCTACGTTGCATACAGAATTACGTTATAAAGAGTTGTGTTATAGATAGAGTCCATTGTATATAAATAGTCTGCGTATTAGTGAATATAATTTTGGTGCAATTTAAGTTAGGCGACAGACGATACATATACACGACTGCTATATAAGTGTGAAGGATATTATGTCTCAATTCTGTGAATTGTGGTAAATTACAGAGTTAGAACATCGATTATTTATGCGGTAGTTCAATAGAATTCTACTTCAAATTAGATGATACAATTGAAATTCAAATTGCATTGTGAGTCTGACTTTATATATTGAGTGAAAGTTGAGATGAGACAAAAATATTCACACATTCATATGACACAGGTAGTGAGAACGACCTTTTAGAAGCCAAAGAAGTGAGGCATTCAATTGCATATATGAAATAAAATTCAATTTTTATGTTTGAAAATGGAAAATCTCATGAATGTACAAGTAGCTGTAGAGAAATTCTCCACTAGATATTATAGATATGCGTATCACACTGTCTCTCTATGTTATACATATATATACTTTCCCAAAATTTATGTCTATAGAATATTTTTAGAAAAAAGTGTCTCATCATTTCCGATGCTTTTAGAACTTTGTAAGAAATTGTCTTAAAGTTTGAATATATTTAAACCGTATTTTTTATGTTCATACAGGCTGACCTCGAATCATTTCGCCAAATGTCTCAACTTCAACAAACTCATAATACAAGTAACCAAAATACTCGTCGAGGAATCAAATCTTATACAGGACTTCGTGTGAATACACCATCAAGAAATGTAAAGACGACAACNCATCAAGAAATGTAAAGACGACAACACTCAAAGCCTCACGACATGAAGCTTCAATCATTAAGGCAAATCGTCGTTTGCGCAAGAAAATGTCAATGCCTGCTACAACAACTATTCCAACAGCTATCAAACAACCACCACCACTTTTGCCAACATATTCTTCTCAAAGTTTTCGAAGTCGACGTAGAGCTGCTAATTTACTGGCAGCTCTAGCCTTCGTTTTTGTTTTTTGCTGGGTTCCACATATTTGCTTGTCGATTCTTGAGCTTTTTGCTAGAGACAAGTCGTAAGTGTACTCAAAAAGTTACATACAATATAGAATAGGCTTTAAAATGTAAGAGAGGTGATGAGTAGTTCTGGGCTAATTTGTAAATTCTGAATTTACAAAAGTGACCAGAATTGCTGAATGACTCTGATTGTATTATGTGTTGTATGATTTTTTTTATTTTAGGCTGGTTCGACTTCTAATCCCTTTTAGCTTATTTCTTGGTCACGCTCACTCAGCCATTAATCCAGTGGTTTCTTGGCGATTGAATCGTTCGGCTTTTGTCAGGTTGGCTATATATATAAAAAACTCAAAATATTGATTAGTATATTTACAGTACCTTTATAGTTTTACAGTATATGAATCAGTAGAAACATTATACAGTGTGAATCTGTCTATAAGAGTAGCCATCTATAACGGTATTCTGTCTATAACGGCCACTTTCCAGTCTCCCAACTTAAAGCTTATCCAAATACATTATATCGATTTTCATTATAAAGGTTCTGTATATAGGAGTATTCTGCCTATAACGGTGTATTTCTATCCAATTTTAGGAAACTTTGCTTTCTCTTTAACGGTTATTGTATAAAACGACATTTCCAATCGGTATTTTTACATTTCCTGGAGAAAGAGTAGTGAAGGTTCTGGAAAAAGTGACAGATCTGAGTGAAGCAATAAGATCTTTGACTCGTTGAAGCAACTCAAGCCAATGCTGCGAGTAAACTTGACTGTGTAATTCAGCATTCTGATTGAAAAAAGTTCTATCTGTAACGGTTATGAGCTTAATTTGTTCCTAATACCGGTATAGACAAATTCTGTCTATAACGGTAGAAATTGTTGCTCTTGGCCCACCCTTAGAGACAGATTCCACTGTATTAGGAATATATGTAGTACTCAAAGCTCAATAAGCAAAGCTAAAGATTTATAAGAGCTCAAGCTTCAAATCTAAAAAGTCCTGGGGTCGAATCGCCTATAGAGCATTTCTTTTTAGATAATTTCTTATAGTTTAATACTAGTCGAGTGCCTCGCTTCGCGAGGCTTGGGCGACATCAGAATTAATTATAAGTAGTAAAAAAACAAAAAAAATAAGTTAAAGCTTTGAAAATAGGCAAAAAAATTTGCCCCCTGCGAGATTCGATGTAAGGACCTTTCGCTTATAAGTCTAACGGTATACCATTGCGCCACGAACGCTAATGTTATGGATTTAACATCAACTAGTATATGTCTAGCATGAACTTTTGTTTCTTCTTTCCGAGTCATGCGCACTAAACTTCGTTCTTTGCATTTGCCTTGTCATCAATTTAGTATAGGTTTTAATATCTATCTTCTATAAGCTAATATAATAGATTATTATACTTCTCTTCCAGATTTCAAAGGCAAACAATATTTTCATTTATACCCGACACTTGGAACTGGATTCGCTCATGTCGTCCATGTTACTCATGCATGTACTCAACTTGTTGTGAAAAAACATCTCATCCTCACCTCCAGCGAGCTGGTACACGTCACCCACATCATCCACCTCAACATCAAGCACAAAATCTCTACTCAATTCAACAGCAAAGACTTCAACAATCTCTTTACGACTCAGACTCTTCAACTTGTTGTAATTGTTGTCATAAATGTTGTACTCGAACAAGAGCCAGAGGATTTTATGATCAACAACAGCAACAACAACGACGGGCAGGAACACAAAATTGTTGTCCAATGTTTGTTCGACGGAGCTCTTCACCTGATTTATGGAATAGAAATAGTTCTACAAATGAAGCTGGACTTGGAGCTTTTCACCCAAAATACTTAAATAGACTACCGACAATTGACCCTGTGTCTCGATGTCATACTTCACACTTTCTAAAGTAGATTTTTAGACTCAAATACTTATATTAACCATATGTTGTACTAAATATATTGAAAAGGCTATAAGAGAAAAAAATGTATGGAATCGCAAAAAGTATTTTCATGTCTGTGTCGTAATAAATAATAGATGTTTAATACCTTCTTGACCAAATAAATTACAAGTATTCAAAAGTATCAACTTGCCTCATACTACATATTATGTAAAATAAATGTTGAAATTAATTTTATGGGGCATTAAACAACTAGTGATTTAGCATTGAGACCAAGCAGCACATTCTAATGGACCAAATTCCAACTACGCTACAGTTAAGCCAGGAGATTACAAAACTCACATGACATTGAAATTAGTTTTTTGACATACTGAAACTTATTCTAATTTTCTCACGGAGAAAAAAACAAAAAAAATATCACATCACAAACAATTCATATCTATTAGAATTTCAGTTGTTGACAACACTGTGAGTAAAAGACTTTGTAGTTGTAATATTTAGTGTGGAAGAAAATCATCATGTCAGGTGGAGGATTTGACGAAAATCCATTTGCGGACAATCCTTTTCAGGTAAATAGAATACCGCCCCCTAAATAAGAAGTAAATTAATATTACCAAACTTATGTAATTAACATTTATTAGTACATCAGAAGAAAATGTAGCATTTCCGGTTTTAGTTTTGTAGTAAAGTTTTAGAAAAATTCGATAAGGTATCGGTTAATGTAACGCCCTGCCAAAGTAAACATTTTTAGAGTTAATTTTTGTTGTGTAATTAATTTCGTCGTTTATTTACTTAATCTAATGAGAATTATCTGTGACGTCAGACTTTTGTAATCAGTAATACAAATGAAGCTTAGTCACGCATTTTATTATCACATGATGATAAACTAATTATTAATTTTTATTGACCACAGGATCCATCAATTCAACAAGTGACGAAAAATACGGCGACGACAGCAGCAGCCAATTTGGAAGACTATAATCCTTTTGATGACACTCCTCAGAACCAAAGACCTACAACGGTACCATTGCCTGATCCTGTAAAAAAATGATTAAAAAGATAAATAATTGCTTATGATTATTGTTGTCATTTGTCCCTTTTTGATTAAAGACTGTTCGAGGTGCTGCCAATCCACCAAATTATGGAACAGGAACAGAAGGATCTAAATCACCTGCTGTTTTGTCACCAGCTCAAGAGTTGCCACCAGCGTATAATAATAGTCAAACTAGTGGAGGTGGAAATAATCAACAAAATCCACAATTAGCTGAGATTCAAAGGAGACAAGAAGAACTGGAGAGAAAAGCTAGAGAGTTGGAGAGACGAGAAGAAGAATTGAGAAATACACCTTTTAATGGTAATTAGATAAGAAGAGTAGATATTAAAGAAATTATTCATTGCATGTGTAATTAGGTTTTAGGAGTCATATTGTTGTATTATTTTGCGGTCTAGTCTGAAACTTTTACCTCATGTGTGTTTCTTTAATATAAAATATTGTAGTGTGATTTTTTTTATTGAAAGAATTTTTAAATATGTCTTTTAGTAGCAGTCCTCGTAATGTAGAAAGATCTCCAAATGTAGTTATAGAATTAACACCACAACAAGAAAATAATAATAATAATGAGCCTAGTAATTTAAATATTAAAATCTCTCGTATATATTTATATAATTGATTAAGTTTATTTAATTAAATATTTATTGTTTTTTTGCTCACACAGCTAGAAAAAATAATTGGCCACCACTCCCAGAAATCTTACCAGTCCAACCATGTTTTTATCAAGATATCAATGTAGACATTCCAGTCGAATTTCAAAGAATAGTTCGTCATTTGTACTATCTATGGGGTTTTCATGCTCTGGTGATGATTGTCAATGTAATCGTTTGGCTATTGAGACTATTTGTTGGTGATATCAAGGATTCTGCTGTTGGTTTTGGTCTCTCCATCGTCTACTTTTTTATTTTCGTTCCAGCTTCGTATGTCTGTTGGTTTCGCCCTGCTTATAAAGCCTTTAGGTAAGAGAATTTAATTATAATAACAATAATAATTTACAATAAATGCTAAAAATTTGTTTTCTATGATTTTTTTTTACAGGAGTGACAGTTCATTCAATTTTATGGTATTTTTCTTCGTGTTCTTTTTCCAATTCTTGATGAGCATCGTCCTATCCATTTTTATGGAAGGTTCTAATGGAATATATAGTGGAGCTTCTATGATTAACACTGGTGGTGTTGGACACGTTTTAGTTGGCATTTTAGTACTTTTAGTCGGCCTTTCTTTTCTCACTTGTGCTGTATTGGATTTTCTCATGCTAGTCAGAGTAAGAAATATAGAAAAATCCAGTAAAAAACCAGTAATTGATTCTTAATTCTTAATTGAATATATATTATTGTATCTAGGTACACAAAATCTACAGAAGTAGCGGAGCCAGCTTTGCAAAGGCGCAGCAAGAGTTTGCGTCAGGAGTCATCAGAAATGAACATGTTCAAGGAGCTGCTACTAATATTGCTAGTGAAGCAATTCGGGCCCAATTAAATAATATGGGTAGTGGAGGCGGTGGTGGAACTAATGCTAATGCACCAAGATACTAAAGATTAAGTTATAATATAATAAGTAAAAATGCAAAAGAATTTAATAAAATACTAAAAAATGATCATAATGTTTGTTGGTGGAAGAGTGAATGCTAGTTCTATATAAATGTGTCAAAGTCAAGATGTGTATTTAAAACAAATAATATATATATATATTAATGATTGTTGTTGAATAGTGCTTAAAATTATTATTATTATAATTAGTATAATAAAGAAGTTTAATTTAAGTTGCACACTACTCTTTTATTATTATATAAGTTGATATGTCTCTCATGTTATTAAAAGAATCAAATTTTTTGCTGTATGTATGTATATTATATATGCAAAAGTACTTTGGTTGTATAGAAGTGAAATAAATGAACATGAAATGAATTGTAATTGAAGTTCGTATTCTACCTTACTTTCATAATGCATAAAGAAGCTTCGTAGATCTTGCCATCAGCTTGTCTCATGAATCTTACATATATTGTAAAAAAATAATATTCAAGAAATACTCAAAAACATGAAAAGTACAAACGATTGTATTTTTTTATATCAGTATCAATTTTTTATTCGTGGCTCGAGAGCTGTAATTTCAAGTCACAAAGCCATCAAGTATTACAAGACTTATTTACTAGACACTGAAGATTTGGACTCTCTTAGTGAAGCAGATCGGCGACGACGAGCTTCTTGTTGTTTCTTTTCTTTAGCTTCCTTTTGACGTTGGGCCAAAAGTTTGGCATACTCTGCTGCTTCATGTTTGCTCTTTTCTGCACGACGTCTCTTCAATGCAACACGATGACGTTTACGCTATAGGGAAAATGAAAAGAAAAGAAAATCAAAAATTACTATAACTCAATTCAATTGTAATATTTTGTATTTTTTTAAATGTCTGGTTGGTACACTGAGTCAATTCATATATAATTAAAAAAAGACTCAAATCTTTCAACTAATTTTACTATTCCACACCAATTGAACACTAATGATCAATAGGATAATGATCTCAGCTGCCTGGTTGTGGACACAAGACATAAATAATCATATTTTTAAAATGTACCTGAAGCATAACTGGAGTAATTAGACGTTGGATCTTAGGAGCTTTAAATCTTTGCTTCGTCTTTCCTTCTTTGAGTGGCAAAGGTCTCTTGATTACATATTGTCTCACATCATCTTCTTTACTCAAATTGAAAAGCTTTCGGATTTTTGAGGCTCTCTTAGGTCCTAAACGACGAGGAATTTGCACATCGGTCAATCCTGGAATTTCCTTTATAAATCACAAGAAAAAAATTTAAAATTACTAATCTGTAGAAGACTCAATATTTTTATTATTAAAAAAACAGTTATTATTATGATTCATTCAAAGTTATTATTATTATTGTAGGTACGTAGATTTAGTCAAAATTCCAATGAAAAAAATGAAAAAGTGACATAAATAGAAACTAAGATACCCTTAAAATACTTTGTATTTTAAAATATTCATTTCACAGCCATAAACGCCAAGTCAAGCACAGAATCAAACATACTTGGAGCTGGGACTGTACATATATAAAAATTATGATAATTTTAATATCTTTTACTCACTTGTTCTCCTTTCTTGACAACGATAAGAGACAATACACTCAAATTAGCATCAACAATACAACCACGAACAGATTTTCTTTTTCTTTCACCATCTCTTCTAGGTCTATAGCAAGAACTTCCTTTTTTCAACAACAAGCGAACACGACCTATAAATAAATAAATACAGTTTAGAAATTATTAGCAATGTCCCATTTACATTTTTTTAAATATTCTTAATTATTTTATTTTATTATTGTAGGTTATCATTCGTTCCAACTGCTCATTTTATTAAAGAAAGCAGTCAGCATAGCGTGAGACCAAATTAATTTTACAGTCAAAAACGCCAAGATATGCACGAAATCAAAACATTCTTGGAGCTGGGACTGTGTCAATTAGAAAAATATCAAAATTCACTTTTTAATTTAAAAAAACTCACCATTAGTCAATACTCCTTGTTTCATTGGAAATCCTTGTTTATCATTTCCACCACGGATTTGTAAAACATAACCTTTCCACTCATCGCCTAAAATATCTGCTTCAACATCAGCTCCCATACGTTTTTCATAGAAAACACGAAGTTTATGCTCATCGTGCTCTTCAAAAACTTTTTGCGCTCCTGTTGATGGATACGCTACGTTCAACTGCAATTAACAATAAAAAACACAAATCCAATTAAGATATTGATTAATCAAATCAAAAAATAATATAATGCCGCATGGCAAAAAACACAAGCGGCTTTTCTTGTCAACTTCCTTTAAGTTTTAAAATATGATTTTGTTGGAGATATAACATGAGAAATGACTCATTTTATAGATAAATGTATGGAAAACTAACGAGAAATGAGTCTAATTAATTTAAATGGTAATTAGGATAAAAATTTACCTTCATTTTGTAGAGTTTTTCCAATCACTGTTAGCACACGGTAAAGTAATGGACGACTCGATTCAAAGTGCGGCATGCAACTGAAAATGAGATGAGCGGTTGTAGTAGAGAGTAAGTCAGGTGAATTGGAGCGCGCTAAAATTTGAAATTACATGAAATTGAAGACGCTTCTTGCAAAAGTGAGAATCTCTATGAAAAATGTTTATAATATTAAAAATGATTTAGAGATATTATAAAGTATGAGATTGTAAAATACATAATGTGTAATATACTTATAAATGTGAGCTAGACATAATTTCAGTTAGCCTCTAACAATTTAATGAGAGATAACTTTTTTATAGACTCACAAATATTTCAAATCTGATGTATTACATTGTAGTAAAGCTAATCTAAATAAATAAACTACTCGACATGATGAGACTAAATGTTTCAAAAATTAAGTTATTAAAGAATTACTAGCTATAATGCTTGTAAGTGACCGTTAATTTTTCTTACGGGAATACATGTTAGCTTAGTTATATCTGTTTTGTGGACTGTTTTTTAGCAGAAATTGTAAGTAAACCATTCTAGAGTTCATAGATTATCCATAGGAGTAAATGGGATAATGAAAGATGTTATGGTGCCAGATAAATATTTGAAGTATGATAAACTTCTAAAATATGCTATAACCTTCTTTTGGAAGTATTTTTGTAACTTCGATCAACACCTCTTGTTTTTCTGATCGCTTAGAATGTAACATAGAAATAGATTGACCGTTGCAGATTCTGTAAAGGTGTAGGTGTTTTCCATAAGAGTCACTTGAAGTTGTTGTCTCACAAGATTTCTCTCTCAGTTTTCAGAAAACTTAATTTCTGTAAATTATAATAAAAATGTTTTTCAAAACTGTAAATTCAATACTTTTTTGTAGTCCTACATACATCAATAGGCCGTAGGAATTCGATTATGTTTATGACATTTTATATTTTTAAACCTAGTATCTTCATGTATAGAACATGAGTCTGAGTCACTGACTCATTAAAATTACTTTGTGCTGCATTGAAATTGGAATATAATATTCATAGAACTCTTTCTACAAAAACTGTAGCATTACCCTTTTTTACTCATAAGACAACAGCAAGCGAGTGTATAAATGAAGTGAGAAAAACATTATCAGCTATTCATGAAATGAGTTGAGTCTTACACATGTAAACAAAATGACTTTATCACACTACAGAGTCAACTTACTTGATTACTCATTCACAGCTTTAACTCATACAGTATATAGTAAAAAAGAGCTTATCATTTAGTACTGTAGTACTTAGTACATGCTAAGCTAAAAAATCTATTTAGATCTCAAGGCTCAATTGTATTCATTATGTGTTTCTCAAATGTCTGCTTCGTCGTCAAAGGTCAAAGTCAACTCAGATAGTTTTTTCTTCACATTTTTGGCTCTCTCAGTTCATTTCAGTCTTCAAACACCCAAGCATTTACATAAGACCGTCTCAAAAACTACACTTCCAAGTTTTTAGTGAGTGATTAAATTGACATGGACTCAATTTTAAAAGATACGTGTGACATTTTGAGTAGCAATAATAAATTTAGTAAAACCACATGCGAAAGGTAAGGTAAAATCTTGAAACTTACACTATATAGTAGTTATAGTACACTTAAAACGTCTTACTATTTCTCTTATGAATTCAAACA
>VCNE01008877.1:0-10570 GCA_009869805.1 Oncopodura yosiiana
CATTTGTTGTTTAATGTCATCTACAGCAAAGAGCTTTGACATCTGCAAACGATGGCTACTATAATAACTTGATCAATTTTAATGAATTGTTTGAAGCACAAGAATATAAAGACTACCTCTATCTGAGAACTCAAAAGTTTATTTGCTATAAATGAATAGTACTAAACGAGTTCTAAAGTTGTTGCAATATTTAATTTTGTAGTGTCTGGAGAAAGTCAATTCTTTTCTGCTACTAGTAGTGGACCTTAGATCCAAAAAATGGACATTGCATGCAATTTCATTAAAAGCTTTCAATTGCATTATAGTAGTAGTTGCACTCTGCTCTTTTAAATTTTAAATGAATTTTCTCTCTCTCTCTCTCTTCATCATTTAGCTAGAAGTAAGTTGGCTAATGACGAAAGTAAGCAAAAAATGCGTGTTGTAATGGAAATTTACCTGAATCTCTAATATAAACACGTGCTTCCTTCCTCTTCAGAGAGTTTTCTCTTTTGTATACACAAAATACAACAAAGTTTTATTAGAGTCTACAACTCCTACTACATTTAAGTGCAAACACGTCTAGTTTGAGTGTAGAGATTAATCTGGTGTAAAATGAACGCTTTAATTTTGCTTAATGGCATATATTGATTAAGCACACAATGAAGAAGGAGTACATAGAGAGTCAAAGCTAGAAACAAAAAGAGGTGAAAAACACACGGGAGGAATATATTGTATGTAAAATCCGAGAAGAATCAAAGTTTACTTTAGCTACATATAGAGAGTAGTGTACCATTAGTTGAAACAAACTGGGAGAGCTTTTGCTTTAGCTCTCATTACTCATTATCTATTCCATGTCTAAAATCCTATGTCTGTTTCTGTGGTTTACTCTGGTGCTAGGCACACACTATGCTCTCTTTCAAACAACATTCTTCTCTCTTAACTAAAGGTTTTTCACCTCTACTCTAAAAAGTTTGTACAAGTATCTAATGCTGACAATTTTCTTTTTTTGATTAGTGCGTTTTCCTATAGGTGACCTTTTTGCTAAGTTGAAGTACATTCGTGATAAACAAAGTGTAAACAAATTGATGAGAACAGTGAGAGTATTGATTGCTAATATTAGCTCTACTATATTTATTTGCACGCATCATATAATATGTGAATCAATCCACTGTCATGAAAATATATACAATTTGTTTTGCATGTGTATCTCGTGTCTGTAGATTTCTACATCTGTATAATACAAATATAAAAATTTGACGAGTTGTGTTATCATCAGTTGCTATCATAAACTTTCTACATGCAATTTTGACATTTTTATTATTTATAACAGCATTGCATATTTTTTCTAATGTCTCCATTTTCTCGCTCAGTTGAGTAAATAAATACATACTAAACCATTTAAGTGCAGTGCGCACATTTTTTACTCACAAATCTTTTTATTACTCGTACACATATACATATGCTAATAGTAGTTAATCCTTATTGTTAGTAAATATGGAAAAGAAAGTGAATTAGATAGATTATTACATGATACTTTTATGGAGTTGTATAACAACATGGAATATAAATATGGATTCTAAACATCTCTCTCATAAAAAATTTCTCATCTTCTTCTTCTTGAATACATAAGAGTATTTCTATTTCTCCAGCCTTTTACTTATCCAGTCTACACTTGTATGCATTTTGTATGTTGTACTTTTGTACTCTGTAGAAGAAGAAGAGCTAGTTGACTTTTCATTTCTGAGAGAGAAAGAGTTCTCGTATTGTTTCAAAACTCAGCAGTTTTCCACATAAAACAGCATGCTCACTCTCATAAAATGTGTAGTGCCAATTACTCATTTCACGCCTTGGTTGTTTGTAATTTCTAAAACTAAACTACACATCGCCATAGGACATTCTACTATACAATATACACAACAATCTAGAAAACCAACTACGCCTTCTCTTCTCGCTCATTTCTTTCTTCCAGCTATTTCAGGTTATTTGTAATTTTCCAGTAGCCAAATTCTACTACTACCTACTCTATTACAATGAAGAAGAAGAGATACCTATACAGATATATGTAAAGCTATTATTGCTCTTTCAAATTGCAAATGTAGCTCACGAGATTCTCTCTCTCTCTCTGTCAGTTAAGTAGAAAACTTTCTAATGCCAGTTATATGTAGACTCAATTGGAAATTTCATTTGCATTAATAAATCCAATTTATAGATTTCAACCTACAGAAGTTCCTCAGCATTGTAGAAAATATTTTGTGGACTGCGACATTCATTTCATATTGTAATGGTAGCCATAATACTACCAACCATTAGAAGGCAAAAGGAAAAACATGCCATGCCATTTTCCACAGCTTGCTATGATTTATTACATTACAATGAAATCCTTGTATCATATGCATATAATATGTAGCAAACAGCTACTAATATTAACTAGTATACCAACAACTGTGCTGGAAATTGTACAACATATTGCTAGGAGAATCAAGCTAGGTTCCAATTTTCTATCTCTATTACATTACGCTGCACAATAATGCAGTATATAGTACTTTTAATAATCCATAACATACACACTACTAACACATAAATATAATGCAGTATAGACTTATAGAAAACCTAACGACTCTGCAAAACAGGTAAGTTTGTTATAAATGATTTTTGTTGGTTTATCTTTTGATTTCAATTAGTTGGCTGATTAGTGGTAGCCACCAATCGGCCTTGGTCCAAAAAAATTTAGCACTGACATAAGTTGATTTTTAGAGGGGGCCGTCATCTCCCTCCCGCCACCAAACCCCCCTCAAAAGAGGGGGGATGCCCCCTCCAAAAATCAACTTTATGTGAATTAATAAAGGAAAATATTACATGAAAAGAACTTGTTGGAGAGCATGATCTATAGAGCCGCATACAAATTGTATTTTTGGGCTAAGAATAGATTTTCTGATCCCGACATATAGCACAGGTCAGATCGAGATGCATATTGAAAATTTGAACTTGAACCTAGCTATCCTGAGCTCTGTAAAAATTTCGATTTTCTACATATACATTATAATAGTAGTCACTATACATAATTAACATAAAATCTTTTAGAAAAAGTTTGTAGAGCGCAGTTTTCTGTATCAGAATTTGCATTCAGAAAGAGAAAAACGTTGAAAGTTTTAGTCAAAATTAATTTATTGTTGCTTATTTAGATTTGACGAACAGTGGCCAAAGTATAGCTCTCAAGAATTTAACCTCTCACATGGTAAAAAATGACAAAAGTAGATTTTATTATATTACTAATTAATTGAAATACAGGAAGAAGAAACGCATCTAATTTATTGAATGAAATTCACAGACAAACTTCCAAATATGCTAACAATATAGTTTTGACATAATGAGTAGCATGGATGGCAAAGTTGTTCAAATTACCAATAGAATGAGAGAAGTTGGTCGACTAGTCTCTTTTCTACTATAGCAGTTAAAAGTTCAAAAGTTTACAATAACTCTTTCAAAACCGGAATATATAGAAAGATTTCACACGCATGTACATATTTATATTTACACTACTGAAATTATATATAAGCTGCATAGTCTACTATTATAATATATTTGTGTATGTATTCCACAAATAATGAAATATATCTATATACCAAAGTTCTTTCGCCTGTGGACCTATTATGTATACAAAAGGCTTTCACATTTTACTAAAGAGTCCCTCAAGCTTTTCCAACTTCTCTTACGACACATCATATAATAATCCAGGGAGAGCAGCCATACTAAAATAGATATTATGACTCAAAATGTTTCAGTCTACGACTTTTTCATATACATATATAATAATAACACATGCTATCCTTCTCTCAAAAAGTCAAGATGAGAGATGAGACTTAACAACTTACAACACAGCATTCTTCTTTAGATTATTATGTGTGTACTGATGCAAATGTCTGAGATATGAGATATATATTGCATGTATCGTTCCATGACCCAAATGACTAAGCATAGCTCAGATTCTTTTCATAACATTTCCTCTTCCATAAACTTTTTGTGCAAAAAAACATTGTGCACATTTTGTTAGATATATATTACATGAAAAGATGAAGAGAGTTGCTTTAGACTACTAGTATATCTAGTTTGCTGGTACTTTTTCAAAGAAAGTGGGTTGTTAAATTGTAAACCCTTTGTACATGAGACGAGACGAAGAGAAAAGGAAAGTTATGTTCAATGTGAGAAGTTGAGAGTAAAAACAGATGAAATGAGTAGAATGCTCAACTACTGTTATACAAGTTGACTCGACAGCATTATATAAGTAGAGCTTGATGAAAAACAAGTAAATATGTTGATGTTAGAGAACCTTAGTAAAGAAGAGATGTAGACATATTTTGAACATGGAGATACTTCTTTGTTAGCTTGGCTTGGCATGTCATGTCGTCGTCATCATCCAATCCTGAGGCATTATGAATACTCAACTAAAGTACATGAGAGAGAGATAGTATTAGCATTCGCTTGCATCAACAGAGAATAAGAGAGAAAGTAGTGGGTTTCTGATGATGTTTTCTTCATCCTACAGACTTGTAGCTATACATAGCGAACTGAAATGTAGTGAAAAGGCGACAACAAATATAGAAACACAACAGCACTTAATTTTGCTAAAGGCAAAGGAGGAGGAAGAAGAGAGAGATGCTTCTTTCATATCAGAGTCTTGTTGTGGTTTTTGAAATTTTGCAATTTGAGTGCTTTGGTAGAGCTTCTTCATACGTCAATTTATATATGGAAAATTACTGAAGAGTTCACTATACATTGCTAAATTGTTGTGTAATTTGTATAGGTTTAATTGAAATGCTCTTTGATTACATATGATCTGAGCTTTTGTTTAGAAAGTGTAATTACACAGACTAATGTCATTGCTCTTAATGAAATTTTGACAGGTTCAATTTCTAAGTAGATTTACAAATATGATGAATATAATTTTGTTGGCAGAGAAAGTTGAGGAGAAAAAGGTTCATATAAACACCGTTCAGTCTGTGTTTGATGAATAGCTAGGAATTAAGCCACGAAAACTTTAGTTGACTTACCTTGTTGTGTTCACTTTACTTAATATTGTCTGTTGACTTTTTTGAAGTTTGTCTTGTATCACAATTTTCTAGCATTAACCTGTTACTTAATTAGCAATTAATTGTTCTCAGAATTATTTCTATCTATGTAAAGTTTCTAAAATAAATTAAAAAAGTAAGATCCATCAAAGAACTTTGAATTCCATAAACTCTCATTATAAGTTGAAGCTTCGAAGCTTTGTGGAAAGCTAAATACCACAAATTATCCTATTTCGGCCATTGAATCAAAAGTATATACAACTCTATAACTATTGCCATTCCACAGAATGTCCCATTTAATTTGGCATAGTTTAGATCTAAAGTACACTCTTCACATTTTAACCTCTTCTGAACTCAACTTCCATGAATTCACTCACTATACACAGAAATATACAATACAGATCTTTCACCTGAGCTATAAGTTTCAATACAAATTCAGCAAAACTACTAATTGGACTTTCCACTTAACCACACTGCTAACTTTAGAATAAAATTTAAGAAGAAGTTTTACAACTTATTTTTTGTAATTAGTAAGATTTTTTTCTATAACTTTGACTTCAACTCTTATCCAACACTGTAAAAAAAGTACTTTTCTTCTCTCCTAATGAATCTCAAGTTTTGCTTATTATTTCAATTTACTAGTTGACTCTAGTTTTCTTGTAGTAGTAATGAGGGTAATTCTAAGAAAATCTAAGGGAACTGACAAAACCACTCAAATTGCTGAGCAAGTCACAAAAACATTACAACAACTTTCAAGTCAAGGAGTTTTTGTTTGTGTCCTTAGTGAAAGCGTATAGCAAATAGGATATATAAAGTTATACAGGCTTTACAACCAAATGACATTCATAAGTTTATAACTTTTGGTCTCATCATAATTTTAAATTAAAACTCATAGAATATAGAAGTAACTGGAATGAATGAATGCATTAGCATAAAAAGTGTCTCTGGTGACTGTCACTCACAAAACTAACTTCTACTCTCTATATATACATGTTCCACAAATTAGAATTTTTTACTTCTTTACTTACACAAAATATTTTTATCCTCTAGTAGCTACTATTTGATTTTTTTGATATTATTTTAATCCAAATTTAATATATTACCTTATAGTATAGTCAAAATTTGCATGTTTTGGCTCAAGAAAAGAAGAGGAGGACAGAAAAGTGACAGGAAATTGCGTATATAAATGTTATAAAGGACACCAGAGTTTTTTATACATATTACCTTTTATATGTTCACCATGCATGGAAAATATACTATCCTTATTATACAGTTGTAAAACTTGTTATAGTAGTACAGTCTTTCTCCCTAGTAGTAACCTCAAATTTATTCGAAACATAAACTTTAGAGTCCATAAGATATATTGCAATTTCCCTATAGCAAGCACCAAAGAAACTCTCTCTCTCTCTCTCTCTTCTCCCTTTTCTCTAGTAAAGGATTTCATGACATTTATGCAATGAAATGGGCATTGGGCTAGAAACAAGCGTAAGGTTCTCTTTAGAAATCTCTTTTCTTTCTACGTATACTTGGTACATACAGTGTGTGTTGCATTATATTAGTACATGCACCAAAATTCCTTGTACTCTTTTCTCCATTGTAACTAAAGGTAAAGTACTAAGAATTTCTTCTACAAAGAGGCTCATGAGTTGAACAATTTCTCAAACCTTTGAAGAAAGTTGCTTTCTCTAGTAGACTCAAGGGAGAACCATTGTGTCATTGTAAAAAAGAAAAGTGTCGCAAGTCGTATCAAAAATGAAAGTCTTTAAAGGGAATTTTTACAATGTATCTCAACGTACAGAGTAAAGATACCTACTTTTTCAAATCTGTGATTTAACACATATATCTAAGCCCTGGTTTTGAAGAATCGTTGACTAATCTCACATTTTTGTGAATAGCAAAAACTTTTACGTTTTTTTTTCACTATCGCTACAAAAGGAAAAGATCTAATCATCTTGTGCCGTGACACATAACATTGAACACTATAAGAGAATATACATATAGGTCTTGACTTTTTACTGTAGTCTCACGTTTTCCAACAGAACTCTCTACTGACTTGACTTTCACTGATTCCTTATTCTCCTCTTTGCTTCAATGTTATATTGTTACACTTGCTCTCATAATAATACTACTTCTTCTACCACAACATAACTACTATATATATAATAGTACAATAACAGTATGATATATTGTAGATTAAAGCACGACAAAGGAAACTCAGTCTCTTCCTGTAGTAGTCTAGAGCTTCTATATATACTGTATATAAGCATTGTATATATGAGGAATGTGCTTCGTTTTTAAGCATTCAAGTTATGTTGTTAGTTCGTTCTGGCCTCTGCACAGCCAAGATACTAATAATAATATGACCTCATATAATATATAATAAATTTCAACCTATTTTACTCAAGAACATGGTTTAATAACTTTGTGTTGTTGTCAGCAGTACAAAAGATCTTTTTCAAATTTTGTGTCGTGCTTCTTAGCATTTATTGGATGATACTTGTATAAAACTATGTATATATACCTTATCCAGTAGAGCACTACATTCTTTTGTGTATTTATAGTTTACATAATACTTTTATTCATTGAGTGCTTTATCCTTCACTGTACTCTATTGCTCCAATTTTCTCTCTTGTACTTAATCCACTGCTACATACAGTACATAGATATATCTAAATTTCCTTTCGACAGACAAGACAAGACAACCAACCATGTATATAGCTTTAGTAATCAGCTTTGTGGCTTGGATGCTCTACTATATAGTAATGTAATAAGGATGACGTAAGAACTTCAAATTACTTTAGAACTGAAAATAAAGCTCTACACCTACGCAATGAATTTCTGCTTGTTCTGCTTATACATTACGTACAACAATATTATATAATAAACTGCAGTCAATTTTTAGTGATGCTCTTCTACTTCTCTGTGAAAGCTTAGAAAAGAAAGTTTGAGTTGGCCAGCACTCTCTCTATGAACTTTGACATTTAAGAGTTGTAGAGAAGAATCTTTGGTAAAGCATGACAGAGTATAGTAGAAGTATGTATGAGTAGTGTGTTTTGAATTCTATGACGCTGTGGCTGCTTCTGTACTACTCGTCTCCTTTTTATTGTACAAATGCAGTGGGAGATCACAAAGTATAAGGAACCACATAAAACAGAGAGAGAGAGAAAGCAAGTTCTTTTCAACTTTCTATATACGTTCCTACACCTACACGACCTTAGACACTGTACTACACGTCATATACATATATATATATATATATATGTACAGCATATAATACAGATATTCCCATTTTTCTCTCTCTCCAGTGTATACTACACAATTTCTCTAGTGCCCTTTTGGGTACATTGCAAGTATTACAAGAATATGAAAGTTTTTTTTTGAGACCTTTCTTTCTTCTTAGTCATTTCCTTAGGTTTTCTTCAAGGAGTAGACTTTAATACATAAATTGGTATTGGGGTATTGGCATAACAAATTTAGGAAATCCTAGTCGTTTGACACAAGCCATAAACTATAAGCTATAGCCCATTGAGATTCAATGAATTGCCTTTGCTTCAGCAATTGAAGAGACTACTAAAATTTCTCTTACTACAAATACAAAGTGTATATATATAGCATTGTATATACTTTTCTTTTCCATTTCAACTGAAAATTTAGCATATACTGTAGATTTTGTTACATTTGAATCTCAAGTATACAATTTCCTGTACTCGCTACTATTTACCATATTCTTTCATGTCTGAGCGAATTTCTTAAGTAGATTGGACATTGCTTGATGTAGCGAAAAAATAGTAAATAGAGTAGTTAGTTCTCATAAAAAGAGAGATAGAGAGTTTACAAAGAAAAAAGAAATAACGAAAAGAAAAAGAAGAAGAAAAAAATGCTGATGAAATGAAATAGTAGTAGAATATAAGAAGGTGAAAGTAGGACTCGTGTCTCAACTAACCAAACTACAAGATACTTTTTTCTTCTCTTTCTACCTTTGCAATATAAGACTCTTTTTCCAATGCCATTAAGTTGAATAGTAAATCTATACATTTTATACCTTAAAGTAGAGAGAGAGAGATCTAATCTTGCATAAATTACGAAGGAAGAAAGTAAATCGAAAATTCACATTGAAAGAGAAAGTATTATAAAGTCTATACAGAGTGAAATGGACGTAAGTATGTACTTTGCTAGTTTTTATAATTCTCTTCTTCGTCTTTCAACTTTTTACATTGTCTATTACATTACATTACATACTACTCCTCTAACTAAAATAGTATATAGGAAAGAGAAAAGAATAAGAGAGCTGAGAGAGTAAAGCAATCGAGTTCCTCATTAAATTCTATAATAGTGCATATATATATAGAAGACGCTCTCGTGTTGAAAACTCGGTAATGAACTACACAAGGCTTTTTACAACAAGAAACTACCATTTTAACTAAGATCCTCTTCTTCTTGCACTTATATTACATACATACCTTTTATATGAGATGCTTAAAAGAATGTGAGAGAAGATAAAAGAACTTATAGACATTCTCTCTTCTTCTTCTTCTTCCAATAATATGTCAATTGCTTCAGAATTTGGCAAAGTAAAAAAGTAGTGTTGGAGTTGGAGCAGAATGTTAAAAAAGTGAAAGCAGGTGTGACATAAAATGAGAGTTTACTTAGTGAAGAAAAGAGAGATTTACAAGGTTCTCTCTCTCTCTTTGAAACTATAGAGTTCGTTGTAAATGAATAGGTCGTAGGAGAGAGAGAGTATATGTTAGATATGTTAGTACTTGGCATTTATGAGATTGCCTTCGTAAGTGGAAGGTATATGTCGTCCCTTTATGTATGTAAGAATGTATAAGACCTTAGATATATTATATAAAGACCCTTTATAAACTTTAGATAGGATAAAAGGAGCAAGAAGTGACTGAGATTGTGTGTTCTTCAGAACGATGCGACCCAGCTCATTTCCTTTTTACAGAGACTATAGAGAGAGACGACGACTCGACTATCATCATGTGTAGAGATTACATAAAACGACCCTGTAAAAGAGAAACTAAAGGAAATCCAGAGTTTTCCGTTCTGTATAATCTCTGTGTATTATTACTACCGTTCCTGCTTCGGCTCTAAAGTACTTTCATTGCAAACTGCGTGTAAAGATTAAGCCTTTCTCTTATTGTCCCTTGTCGCGTCTTATTACTTCTCTCTATACAATGAAACCTGAATCAAAAGGTTAAAGTGTTAATTCTTACTTTTTCATTACAGAGTCGATTGGGTAAAATCTTTTCAAAGTAAACTTTATTTTTTGTAGAAAGTTTTGTACAAAGTGATTGTCAATTCGAATAAATTGAGATTTGTCAGTTAAATTATTTTGTGTTGCAAATAAAATAAAATTAATCTTGATATGTTGAAGGTTGCATGGTAAGAGCATCGAAGTAATATAAATGGCGTCATGATTTCAATTTCGAACTACACATTTGAATTAATTCTTCTAATAATAAAAATCTTGGTTCAAGTTCGCCTGATTAATTAAAAATTAAATATAACACAAGAAC
>VCNE01008880.1:0-12767 GCA_009869805.1 Oncopodura yosiiana
TATAAGAGTGTTCTGTCTATAACCGTGATAAATTGTTTGGCTCTTATAAGTTGTAAACAGATTCCACTGTATAGCTTAAGTTTTAAGGTTAGCAAATTGAAATTATTGGGGTAAAGGAAGACAAGATGACGATTCACTTTTGTAGAAATCACACTTGCTCTCATTTTTTCTATGGAACTCAAAGGTGGACAGAACACCAAATGAGTTTGAGAAATGAATGTGTAATGGTGAGTTGCAAAATGAGTTTTTTTAGTTCTCACCAGTGTTCTTAGTTTGAGCTGGACTTCACCAAGAAGGACAATAAGAGCCACATGAGAGCCAAGAAGAAAAAAATGCGACCCACCCATGTTGAGATGTACAACTAAAGAACTAAAGGAAGAATAGAATGAACAAGATTTTTTTTTCTTGCAATGGGATGACGCGAGTTGCAAAGAAGAGAAAATTTTTGTGCCAAATCATCTTGTCTACACATATGTAGTAATAGTGTAAAAATGAGTTAAGAGTCCAACGAACGCTAATATCAGGAATGGTTCACAGTAAAATTTCTTAAAGAAATGGAAGGTTGGAGAAAATTAGGAGAGTGAGAGTGAAGAACCATTTCTTGTGGTTCTCAGGCCAGAAGCCAAGACGAGAGTGGTGCTATTCCACACTCAGTTGAGCTACCAGCTTTTGAACCAATAGTTGCGACCCACAGGTCTCTTGGCTCACTTTAGTTTATTAAGACTCAGAGCTACAAGTAACTCTTGGCTCACTGCGAGACCTACTATAGAGGAAAATGAAGAGTGAGTCAAGACTGATAAGTTAAAAAAACAGAGTTTCCACTTGACTAGAGTTGCATCATTGACCAAGGGAAAAAATGCTACAATTAAAATTACAGAGTGGACGACGAGAAAACTGAGAAAAAAGTTTTACACAGATTATATAACTTTCCTCACTCTTTTACTATATAGGATATAGCTATATAGCTGAGCAGTGACCAACAGACTTTTTCTTCTATATAGTTCTCAGTTTATTTTTACTTATACAATATCCATCATGTTATGTTATTAATGTTATGTCATAAGAGCCTAAGAGGACTCAATACCGTAAAATTTGTAATAAAGATTCAAATCCCTTAAAAGTAGAGATATGGCTTATAATCACTCATTGACTAATAACAGATAATGCATCATGAGTTTTTGTACAGAAGTGAAGAGGATAATGAGACACTGAGTGAGTTTTCACTATGAAAATTTTATGCATCTCATCAGTCATCACTATCTACTGTGGGGCAAAGTGAGCTAAGCTAAATTGACAATTCTTCGTATCAATTTTCATGAAACTTTATCATATCATGTAATAATTAGCAACTAATTACGATGCAATTCATGTGGCTAACTCTAACGTAGTTCAGTGGCTTCCATTCAAAGCAAAAAAGAGGAGGACGCACTCATATTTTCTAGTTCCACAAGAATACAACTAAGTCCAAAAGCGAAACGGTTTTTCATTAAATGTCATCCTAGTTAAATATTCATAATAAGTTAATCTAAAACTAATTCAATAGGAGTAAAATAAATAAAGAAATATTACATAATGAAAATTATTATTCTATAATAAATTTAAATATACTGTGTTTATAAAATTTCATAAAAATTCATCACTCTTGATTTATTTTTCTTCGTTCCTCATGATATACTGACTTATTATTTTCACTGAATTTACATAATAGAAATAGTTTTTCTCTTCGAACGAAGACATTTTTTTAAATACATTAGTTTCCTTCCATAATAACAAGGCGTTACATAATAATATTCTTATTAAAACACTAACCTAAAATATTTCATCATGATCTGAATTTTCGCGTATAAAAGTACATAATATGTTTTAAATATAGAATGACGATAACATGAATAAATTAACAAACTTGTTGTATAAATTAAATCTACATAATATAAATACAACTTCTCCTTAGCTTCATTAGCTAATAGAATTAATAGCATTAACAATATTAATTGTATTTTGACAATTCGCTTTGGGAAACTTGGTCACTTTTTGCTTGGCAATACTGTCAAAAAGGAAATCTGTATTTTCTCGAACTACAATCACAGAAACAAATCAATCAATTAAATTCCTTAATATTAATAATTAAGCCAATTAACAATACTCAACTTACTCGTAGGATCACCCGTAGCATCCAACTCACTAAAAAGATAATTATCTTCTTCACAACTAATGATGATATACCTCCGTGGACTTTTGGCAGCTAAAGCTTTAATAGTTTTCAAAGAGTGAGTCGCCTTAGAGTCAACAATGCCACCAGCAGCTTCAATAATGTCTCTCACATCTACAAAACTCGGGAGAACATTTGGAGTAACATAAAATGTCAATTCCTGCGTAACCAAAAAACCAGAATTAATTAATTAATTAATAAAAAAAAATAATTTAATTATTATACCGAAAATAATGACTGGCGATTTGGTTTAGCAAGGAGATCTTTAAAAGTAGTTCCATGAGCTTCTTCCAACTCAGAGTCAGAAATCATAAATGGAGTTGCACTGAGAAATCTATTGGCAGCATGACAAGCACCAATCCATTTTGGATCAACTATATAATCCAATACTGACATACAACATAATAATTTCTTAGTACGGTAACCAGGATTTAAAACTAAGTGAGTTGCTAGTTTGTAATCATCAACATAACTTCCTCCAAGTTTCTCCACGACACTTTTAATCTGCCAATAAAATATAACAATTTTAATTATTATAATAAAATAATAATTAAATGACAAAATACCTTATGTCGATGAGTTGAAGGAAAGCCTGTTGTAGTAACAGTGGGACAAACATTTTTAGTAAAGTCTCCATCATCTGCTCCATCTTCTAATGGAAAGCTTGATGATGAATAAACACCGAAAATGTCTGTATCAAGCTCAACATCATTGCTCAACTTAACACGTTTGTTCTCCTTCTTCTCTAAAGCTTTCTCCTCCAATTCTCTTTTCTTCGTTTTAAATTTATCAAATCCATCTGGTGAAACTCGTATCGGTGTTTTCCATGGTGCTATATATAAAAAAATCCAAAAGAAACACAATTAGCATAAATAAATAATTATTAATATATTAATTAGTACCCATTATATGAGGAGCAAGAGCCACATCAAAACGAAATGGTGGATCAATAGTAAAATTTTGATATTTTGGATTGTGCATTTGCTCTCGTCCTATTGGTGGTCCTAAGAGAAGCTCATTAAGAAACTGGATGTTTAATACTGGAGTTTTCCACTCTCGGGCTTTTCTACATTTTAGTCCATCACCTCTGCAATAAATAATAATTCACCATCCATTAATTAAATGAACTAATTAGTAATATAATTAAAATATTTTTGACTTACTTGGCTGCAACGACAGCAGTACAATGCTTAGTAAAAACAGAAGTGACATTAGCTCCGAGTAATGAGCACATCGTTTTAACTCGAGTACGATCTTCTTCATTGAAACCAGTGATGGTGAACTTGTCTTGTAGAAATGGTTTGTAACTATAGATTCCAGCAAAAAATATCACAGTTAATTTATTATTACAAGATTTAATTAATTAATTACTAATTAACTTACCAAGGCGATAGTGGCAAATGTAAAGCAATCATTGGTGGCGTCATAGTCTTCTTAACACACATATCACTGAGCCAATGCATAGAAACAACTCTTTTCCCTTCTCGTAAACATTGTTGGAAAAGTGGGAAATCCTGATTATTAGCCAATACATGAGTCACTCTCTCACAATAAATCTCTTCAATTTCTCCACCAGCTTGAGTCACACTTTTCTTCCATTTGTCACCTTCCAATTTTATTGGAGCCCAGAAAACGCAACCCAAGAAAAATCCTCCAGGTGGAACTAAAAAAAATAATTATTTTTCCATCATCTCATCGACTCATCACCATTTTTACTCAATAATAATAATAATTTTTTTTATTTTTTCTTACCTTTGAAATTAGGATCATGCCCAACATACTGAATTCTTTGAGCCGCTGCTGTAGCTAATGATGAAGATTGTTGTTGTTGTAATAATTGTTGTTGCTGAGCTGTCGAAGAACTTGTTGGTATTGGTTGTACTATAGAAGTCTTAGCTCCACTATTAGTTAAATTATTAAGAGTTCTTCTTTGAAGTAATGACATAGCTTGAGAAGGTGCTACTGGTGTAGTCATTTGTTGATGTTGAGGAGGAGTTCCTTTTTGAGAAATTGGTGATGATGTTAAAATTGTTGTAGGTGGTGGTGGACCCATTGTCATTACTTGTGAGGCAACTCCACCACCTCCAGCAGAACCTGGAGAAATTGCTAAAGTTGTTGATGTCACTGAAGGACTTGAAGCCACTGGACTTTCTGGAGCATTACTTCCTTGAAGACGATTGCTGAGTAAATTGGCTAAAGCTGTTTTCGTTTTTGAATTTACAACCTGTTGGCCAAATAAATAATAATAATAATAATTAATTAACATAATAAAAAATAATTTAATTAAAATCATACTCACATAAGGCATATTTGATTGTTGTTGTTGCTGCTGTTGATTATTATACATCATATTTTGTTGTTGCTGCTGAGGACTTTGTTGACGAACAGTCCATTGTTGTTGTGGAGAAACAGATTGTGGTTGAGTTGATGATGGATGTTGTTGTGAATCTGTTTGTTGTGGTGGAGGCCCACGCATATTATTAACATTGATATGTTGTTGTTGCTGACTAGAGTGCTGTTGTTGTTGAATATTTCCACTAATTGTAATTTGTTGTTGACCCGGTTGAGTTGGTGATGAAGAGATCCATTGATTAGTTGGACCAGGAGGCCCAGGACCAGGATGTTGAGTTTGAAGTACAGCAATTTTCGAATTTCCTCCTCCACCTCCACTATTTGGAATTTGTTGTTGAAGAATAATTTGTTGATGTTGGCTCCTTGGTGAATGTTGTTGTTGTGGTCCACCAGGAGAAGGTTGTTGTTGATGAACCAGGACATGTTGAACAGAGCCCATTCTTTGCTGTTGAGAATTTGGTGGTCCAAGTTGTTGAGGTGTGAATACTTGTTGAGTTCGAACAGCTCCACCACCACCAGGAGAGATTGTCATTTGAGTCATTTGAGGACGAGTTTGAAATTGTTGAACTTGTGGACGAAGAAATCTTTGCTGTTGCTGTTGAATCATTTGAGGTTTTTGCCCAGGGCCAATAACTTGTTGGACAAAAACTTGTTGTTGTTGTTGCTGCTGTTGAGAATTCATATCATTTGATGGATCATAATTAGAAGTAGGTATCATTTGTTGTTGTTGATTAGTTTGAGGAGGATGATGTTGTTGAATTTGTTGATTTCCTGGTGGACGCATTTGACTAGGATGTTGTTGTTGAAGATTTCCACTAATAGTAATTTGTTGTTGATTTGTTGGACTTTGATTAGAAGAAATCCATTGAGTATTACTTCCTGGTGGCATAGAAATCCCTTGTTGAGTTTGCAGTACAGCTATTTTCACTTGATTCGAATGTGGGATTTGTTGTTGAAGTATTATTTGTTGATGTTGACTTCGAGGTGATTGTTGTTGTAATTGTTGTTGGCCAGATGGTTGTTGATGACTTACTAAAACGTGTTGAACAGAGCCCATTCTTTGCTGTTGTTGTGAATTTGGTGCTAATTGTTGGGAATTTTGAGCCAATTGTGGTGTAAATATTTGTTGTGTTCGAACTATGCCACCTTGAGGAATTGGACCTTGTTGGGAAATTGTCATTATTTGTGGACGAGAGCCACCACTTTGTTGGAATTGTTGTACTTGTGATGGTGTAAGGAATCTTTGTTGTTGTTGTTGAACTAATGAAGCTCGCTGTTGACCTTGTGGACCAATTACATGTTGAACAAAAACTTGTTGACCACCAGCTACAGATCAAAAAAATTAATATTAATTATTGATCATCTCTAAATAATTATTATTATTATTTTAATTATTACTCTACCTGTCACTTGTGTAGCTCCAGCAGGTGGTGGTGGTCCAATATGTTGTTGTTGTTGATGACCAACTAATTGTTGTTGTTGATTCATTTGTGGCATTTGACCTGATGAACTAACCATTGTAACTTGTTGACCTTGTGGACCAACAGTTTGTTGTTGCTGCATCATCGGTTGTCTCATTCCACCTTGGCCTTGAGCTGTGATAATAGTTTGTGGTTTATTTCCTGGACCTTGTTGCTGGACAAAAATATGTTGTTGTTGTTGCTGAGGACTTTGTTGAGAAGTCATTATTTGTTGTTGTTGACCAGGTTGTTGAGGTTGTTGAGCATTAGGAAATCTATTTTGTTGTTGTTGATTTAATTGCCTTTGCTTCAACATCATTTCTTGTCTTAAATGCTCTTCCCGATTTCTCTGAAGAAGTTTTTGGATCAATAAAAGTCGTTGATGCTGATCCATCTGAGCAAATTGTTGCTTAACTTCTGGATCCATTTGGATTTGACGTACAATTTCAATTTGCTGACGACGGTAGAGTTGAGCTTGAGCATCTTGAGGTGTCATTGGTTGTCCTTGTTGAACTTGAATTTGTTGTTGTTGACCTGGTTGGATATTTTGTTGTTGGACTAATTGTTGACCTTGTTGATGTTGTTGTAAAGGAATTTGTTGTTGTTGCTGCATAGGAATATTTTGTTGCTGCTGAGAATTCTGTAATTGTTGTTGCTGTTGAATTGTTCCAGGAATTTGTTGTTGCTGCTGAGTATAAATATTTTGCTGGACAGAATTATTTCCATGAATTATTTGTTGTTGTTGTTGTTGTTGAGGAGCAGCAGACGCTGGAGACATTGGTGGATGTTGTAATCTTTGCCGAAATTGCATGACTCCACTACTTTTTTCTAATTGTGCTTGAAGAATATTTTGTGATGGTGGTGGTGGCTGTTGACTTGTTACTGTTGTTGGAGTCATTGGTGATGATGATGTCATTGTGACAACTGTTGTCATAATTTGTTGTGGTGCAACAGGAGTTGTAGCTGCTTGACTCATTACTACATTATTATTATTATTATTAGTTGAAGGTAAAGGCAATGATGATGATGATGGTCCATCAGGTATTATTTTTGTTTCTGTAGAAGCAGAAATTGGTGGTGGAGCAGAAGAAGATTGTATTTGTTGTTGTGATGGTGGCGGTGGTGGTGGAGCAATAACTAATGGTTTTAATTTAGGTGGTGGAGCAGGAGAAGTTGTCAATAAACTTGGATGATATTTCCCTTCATCTAAAATAGAACCTTCTTTAATTGAGTCAATTATCCAATCAGCAGAGATGATTTTCAATTTCTTCTCAGTAGCCACTTTATATTTTTCACCACTCACACCATTAGTTATTAAATGAGTGCAATTTGAAGTCAGAGATTTTGATAGAGAGCCACCATAAAATGTTAAATTGGCCCACAGGAATTTTAAATCTTCACCTTTCACGCCTGATGTTGTTGCTACTACATTGCTGAATAGTTGATGAGGCTCTCCACTAAAACCATCATTTCTGTAATTAAATTTAAAAATAATTAAAAAAAAATGTTGGTGATGATGGTGGTGGTGGAATTATCTTACGGAATCTTTTTCCCAAGTTTGGCACAAGTAGCTACCCATCTTGGAGAAACTATTGGCACTTCAAATAAGTCTTTGGCTTCCAACACTTTTGTTTCTTCAGCATCTTTAGCAGCAATAAAATGAGTTGCGCCAATTCCTGCATATGTCTTTTGCTTCCCTCCACCACTTTCTAATAATTTCACAATCTGCAAAAAATAATAATAATAATAATAATAAATAAATATTCATATTTAATTTATTATGCTATTTGGTGACAACATCACCATCATCATCAAATTAATAATAATAATTAATCTTACGGTAGGATTGACAGTGCCTGAGAGACAGAAGCCGACGTCTTTAAAAACTTCTGGAGGTACAGAAAGATTCTCTACCTCAAAACTGACGTCGTCCACCATCTTCCTGTGTACTAATTAACACAATCTCATTTCTTAATTATTTACAAACTAAGAAAACTTGACAACAAATATAATTTAAAAAAAACAACAATTCTCTTAGAGTTTGTTTTGAAAACTGAGTTAAAGGGATTTAAAAGTTGGCGCAATTTTTACCGCCCGCAGCCAACAGTCTCGATTTCTACGGGATGCATCATGCAAAATGTTAATCATTATCATGCATCAATTTTTTAATTAATTTATCTTAATTGCTATTATAACTAATGACAAAAATGAAATGTTAATGACGAATTATGTTTTTTTTAAATCACTAAAATTGGTGCATTGGTGCAATTTCTGGTGCAGTAAATAAAAACTCTGGAGTATTGGCTAAACAACAAGAATAGAATCATCAACATTTTTATTAATTATATTTTTAATGACTATATATATAACTGTTAAGAAAACAATTTTAAACAACATAGTTTTTTCCCAACAATTAAAATTTAATTATTGACGCTCGCATCTTAAGAGACAACAATTAAAATGACGTAACGATTTGTATAGTATAATAAAAGTTAATTTCAGAAAATAGACATTTGGCTTTATAATTGCATATTATATAATCTTTTCGTTTTAAAGAGTTTTAACACAGTTGATTTGATTTTTCTCCAGAGTTATCTGGAGAAAAGTTTTATGATGTAATATAATGATTTAAATATAGTTTTTAAAGACATTCAGAAGAGACATGAACACAACACCATTTTTTCACATGAGACATAATTTATAAGATGACTAATTAATTTTTTTTAATTGTTGTTATTTCTCTTTACTACTCTGCTCCCATGATTTATTTTCTAGTAAAGTTTGCAACTCCAGCACAGAGGAACGAGCCAATTGCAAAATCACTTTGGCATCATGTCGCTCAGCCATTTCTATATTAATCAAAAAATATTAATAATTAATTAGCTAATTAATCTAATTAAAGCCTACCATTAAAGAATTTAATTATGTCCGTAAAGTCCATAGAATTGGCTAGGATAATATCTCGATAGTAATTGAGAAGACTGAGAGCTAGAAACAAAACGAAATTAGATGAAGCCACGTGTCTTGCTGCCCAAATTGTTTCCCATACGAGAAATACGTCATCGTAGCAAAACTCTGGTAATTAAAAATTAATTAATAATTAAGATATATATTGACAATTAATTAATTACTAAAATATGAACCTCTCTTAAAGTCTAGGAGGAACCAACGATAGCAAAAGTAAAAGTGAGTGTAGTCTCCATTTTGACGAATCAGAGAAAATAGGTCGTGATCTAGCACTGTAAATAAAATAAATCAGTGAAGTACTATATACTACGCTAATTAGTTAATTAAGGCAATTAGTAATTACCTTGGAGAAGAGATCTCATGTTAGCAAAATGAGCATCCATTGCACCACCACCAGAAGGAAAATTAGAAGCCATCCTAATTTGTCATAAGATAAGTAGCAATTTAATTTAAGTGTCTCACTCAGTAATTGAGGCCTCCATTTAACCCCATGTTAAAAAATAAGGGTTTTTTCTACAGCCCTTAAAGAGTTAAGTCTCACCTCTGCATAAGCCTACGAAAACAACTGTAGGCAATGGCTTCATCATCCAAAATGACGAGAAGTGGAGCAGCCAAATCACACATTCCTTGCACATAACCCATCTCTAGATTTTCCCATACGTATCTATATTAAGCCAATATCCATAATAATTAACTACATCACATCTAATAAACATTACTATTATTACTTCACATAACACCCATCGTAATTAACTCTTAATTTAGCTCTATTTCTTTTAGAGGCTTTAGAAGAGTCTCAGCTCTGATCTAAAACTTTGCTTAGCCTCTTCCAAACTCTGATCAAATGAACCTCTGCCATTTAAATTGGCTCTCTCTCCAGCCATTCACTCAACATGGCTCACTAAACTTGTGACCCACGTGTGTTAAGTAAAGAGCTATAGCTACGACTCTGAGGACTAGAGTGCCTCAGAGAGAGAGACTGTAGAAAATTAATTACAATTCTACCTCAAAACCATAATAAATCCCTTAAGCAATGTAACCAGCTTAGATTCATTCTCTTTAACTGTCGACTCTTAATTTCCCATTAAAAATACAATTGTATCTGAAAACCTAACCACTTACGTGCACATAACATTCCGAAGCTTATCCAAATTCCCTTCAGTGAAGTACCAATAGTTTCTATCACAGCGTCGTACATCTTTATCAATCCTATGTAAATTAAGAGCAAATGTGTCCAACAACTCGGTAGAGTAAACACCACCAGTTGTTGACAATACAGACTCATCACTTGACACACTAGACTCTTCTTCCTTCTCTTCGCCATTCTTGTCACTATCCTTATGATTTTTCTTATGATGTTTTCTTGGAGTACTACAATTACTTTTTGATGGTGTCAATGGTCCAGTTGTTGTCACTACTAAAACATCTTCATTGGCTGAAGACCCATCAGCTTTAGCTGTCTCAGTGGACTCTGACTCACTGTCACAACTCTCTACTTCAAATACCTTTAAAACAAAAAACCTTAATTAGTCCTCCACTTCACTAATTAATTAACTAATTAGTCCTTCCTAATTACTACATTACCTCTCCACTATCTTGCTTTTGAAGTAAAGTAACAGCAGGCGAATGCGGCAATTCTTTCGCATTGGAACCTTCCGATGACAGCTTTGCCAAATTAGCTGCCATCGTCTCGCGGTCTTTTTGCCGGACTATAGCTTCAACAGCGAGCCATTCGGACATTTGATTCTCATATTGCCGTCTCACAGTTTCAGGCTCATCTCCGGTTAAACTACCGGAAAGGAGAATTGGCCATAATTGTCTTCTTAGGGAATGTTGTACACCACCAAAGTATACTAGACGGTATAATTCCTTCATATCCAGAGTACCATTTGCAGTCATTTCTTTCCATTTCTCAGTTGTCACACCACCATTGGCATCATTGGGTTTATCTTGTGTGACAATGTGACAACTGACAAGTCCCACTAGGTGAGTTCTCACAGTTCTCAAATGTCTACAGTGAGCTAACCAACCGTAGAAGGCTCGACTAATAATTTGCTTCCTCATCGTTTGGCACACTGTTTGAATCGGCTCACTGAAATCAAATACACTGTCGTCATCAATTAATTAATTAGTAAAATGACTAATGAGCTATTAAAAAAAATTATGGAGACTTACCCCAATTCTGAATTAGCATTTGAGCCACCACAAGTCATCAAAGGTGATGGGGCATTAAGAGATTGTTGTTGATCCAAACTTCTTGAGGAAGATGTTGATGACGTAGTGGAAACAGAATGTAATGGTGTCGTTCGTGGTGTAGCTGGAGGTGGAGGAATGGCTTTAGTTGCATTTTTCCCACTTTCCAAAACGTCCTCTACTGTAACCAATTAGTAAGTCATTAGCGTTAATTAAGGAAATGAAGAGTGGAGGACACTTACTTTGTGGATAGGCTTTTGAATGATGTTGGTAGACGAGACGGAAAACGAAATCTGAAGTTGTTTCTCCATCACTCACTCCAGCACAAGTTTTCACTGGAGAGTCTTCCACAGTGTAGGATTTTGATGGTGAGTAAAAAGAACTTCCTTTCCTCTTCAGTTTGGGAAATACTTTACCTATTAAATTAACAACTTAGATTAATTAGTGTTAATTAGGACTAATTAGTGATGTTATACCTTGTCCTTTCTGTGACCAAAGTGGAGGATCCATAATGCCATGAGGTTGCAACCCATTTTCTAAGCATGAGAGAAATGCTAGAAGATGCCCACCACGTGGGAAATGAATTGGTGACCTTTGAACTCCATCTTGACCAACTAAAGTGATCCAGTCACTTTCTGCTCCTTGGTGACAATGAACGTAGACGATGTCATGGACCAAAAGATTTATAGCGTGTTCCCAGTATATGCTACAAATTAATTAATTAGTTAATTAGCTAATTAGAGCTAAAGAGTTGAGACATTACCTCTTGTCACCAACTGGAGGTTCACTACAACCATTCATTAGTTGATTTGGTGTCCATTTTAAAATGAGAGTGTTGCCAAATTGATGGAGACTTAGATAGCCTGCTAATGGCTCTTCGATGTCCTTCTGTAGTTAATTAATTAAGCTAATTAAGTTAATTAAAGTCTATAGTGATGGAGGAGACTTACAACATAGACGGAGACGTTATTCTTGCCGTAGAGAAGTGTCGACTTGTTATTTTGATGAAGGGACTCTACATAGTCTTTGGAACGTTGGCTATCATCAGAGTTGCTGAAGCCGCTGCTGACTTTATACTATAAAAGGTTTCCAGAGTTAGATTATTGTGAATACTGGAGAAAATCCAGTGAGTATGGATAAGAGACTTACATGAAGTGCAGGTCGTTTATGAGTTGGTGGAGATGCTGGAGGAAAGTAGCTGGAAGAAATTCGATGACGTAGCACGAGCTCATCTGCAGGAGGATCTATAACATTAATAAAATGTCATAGTTAGTTAATTGTAATTAAGAAATTGTCTATAATAGTTTTTAAGGTTCTAGCCTGTCCAGAGATGCTCTCCTGTTCGCAATTTGGAAAAGTCCAGGGCGCATGGTCCAACTAAAAAATTAAAATTAATTAGTCTACTATAGTAAAGGAAGACTCTCTTTAATTGGCATTTATCTCCATTTGAGTTTTCTAAGCTTATGATGCTATATAGAGCCTGCTATAGAGAGTATAGCGACTCTATATAGCATCATATTATATGGAAACTGCTATAGAGAGTATAGCGACTCTATATAGCATCATATTATATGGAAACTGCTATA
>VCNE01008881.1:0-12399 GCA_009869805.1 Oncopodura yosiiana
CAAGCAGTTGAAAATATTAGATTGAATGTGTCTTGGATTAAAAGAGAACGTGCTACTCATTCATTAACTAGATCTTTTCTTCATTTTTAAAAAATTATAATAAAAAGAAAGAATAAAGTATGAGTTGATGTATGGAACTTGGTAACTTATTAGTGTTGAGTTTACGCAACTTAATAGCAGACAAATAATAATTTGCTTTTGGTTCTGATAGTGTAATGTGAGGAAAGCTAAAGAATTAAGTAAGATAGGAATTATTTAGATTAATTATATAATCATTTTTCTTGCTATACGTACGAAAACTTTCCATTATTCAATGACAGTTATGCGTGATTTGCAAGCTTTCCAATTGTGAAAGTGAGTTGAGAGTTGATATTGGTGTTGAATTTTGGTTCCAAAACATCACTTGTTGAGTAAGCACAATTTCTTTGCATTTGCAGGTGACTATTGAAGTTGGAAACTGTAAATCATGTGAATTACTAGTTTATTCGTGAAATTAACCTTTAAAAAAGCTTTCATCTGGACTTGCTAGCAATTTACTGTTGAATCTAATGCTAATGTTACTTTAGACAAAGTAGTACTTGGTATTTCTGAAGTTAGCTTAGTAATTGATGTAGTAATATTATGATTTTCAGATGTTGATAATTTGTTGCTAAACTTTGTACTACAAGTGGTCAATTCAATTATTGTTGCACTTTGCGTAGTCTGTTCAGTTGTGGATAATTCTATAGTTGTCAATTCAGTCGAAGAACTAGTTATTTGTGCTAGGAGTAGTGATCAATGTTGACGTTAATTCAGTCGTAGAGCTACTTATTGTGGAACTAGTAGTAGTGAGCAATTTTGACAATTCAGTCGAAGAGCTACTTATTGTTGAGCTAGGAGTGAGAATTGTTGATGACGTTAATTCAGTCGTAAAGCTAGTTGTTGTTGAGCTAGGAGTAAGCTCTGTCCTCAATTCAGTGCTTGTTATTGTTGGTTGAGTTGTATGACATCTTGGTCCAAATGTTATTGTTTATATCTGAAGCTGTTGGCAGTATATGGCGCAATCTTTTCAAGTGAATATTGAATTTCAATTACTTGTGACTGACATTTTGGTTTAATTACAGGTGACTTTGTTATATTCACTCTTATTCTTGGTTTAAGATTCACGGTTTCTTCAATACAGTCAATGACTTTTTCTTCAATACAAGACGGTTCTGTTAATGCTGACAATTTGTATGATGGGATATTCCGATATTCGTCGTATGTGTTTGTAAAAGATTAATTTCATGTTACCTGTAGTTATTTAAATTTTTTTAAAGAATACTGCAACATTGTAGTTTGTCTTTGTAATACCAGTCATTATGCATTAATAAATATAATATGTTAATTTGAGAAGAGTTTCTTGTTCTTACATAACTCATATAGTTTATATTTATTCAATTTATATATGGATGTAAAATTACTGAAAGTGAATATAATTACAATGACCTTTCATTTTATTACTTTTTGTGTACATTTCGGAGATGTCTCTTCCAATTGTTGTTACTACTAAAAGCTCGACTACAAAGTTGACAATTGTAAGGTTTCTCACCAGTATGAATTCGGCTATGAACTTTAAGAGTATCAGATCGCCTAAATGATCTACCACAATGTAAACAACGAAATGGTTTTTCACCAGTATGTATTAAAGTGTGACGACTGAGAGTATCAGATCGCCTAAATGATCTACCACAATGTAAACAACGAAATGGCTTTTCACCAGTATGTATTAAAGTGTGACGACTGAGAGTATCAGATCGCCTAAATGATCTACCACAATGTAAACAACGAAATGGTTTTTCACCAGTATGTATTAAAGTGTGACGACTGAGAGTGTCAGAATGTCTAAATGATTTTCTACATCTCGAACAACGAAACGGTTTTTCACCAGTATGTATTAAAGTGTGATGACTGAGAGTGTCTGATTGTCTAAATGATTTATCACAATGTAGACACTGATACGGCCTTTCATCTGTATGAATTAAAATGTGACGACTGAGATTGCCAGATTGTCTAAACGATTTGTCACAATGTGGACAGGAATATGGCCTTTCATTTGTATGAATCCGAAGATGAATTTTTAGATATTCCTTTGAAAATTTTCTGTAGCAATAACTGCATTGATGTGATTTGACTCTTCTTTCTGTCTTACTTCGCACACGACGACGACCATGATAATTTAATGAATATTCTTGATATCTTACACTACTCCGACTCTGCCTAAAACTTTGGAAATTGTTCATCGGATTTTGTCTGTTTAATAAAAATAAAAATTTTAGTATGGAGTTCATATTCTAAATAAAAAATAGTAATATTAACTTACTTTATATTCTCCCGTAATTTTGTGTCATATTTATGGTCCTTGGATAAAAAGCCAGGGTTTTCATGTGCACCATCATTGGCATCATCAATTGACAAATTAGTTTTTGCTGATGGCTGTTTCTCAGTTTTTCTCTTTACTACATAAGTTGCTACAGTCACTTTTCTGTAAGGTATGAAGAAAATATATCAATTATCGAATTTTCAAAGTAAACAATTATAATTAACGGATACTCACCTGGAATTTGGATCTGTCGCTTTCCCTGGATGTTTACCCAAAATATGTTGCTTGAGACGTATCAAACTTGGAACAAATGTTCCACAATGAAAACAACCAAACATTTTCTCCTCGATTTTCGAACTCATTTTATGTTTTCAGATGTACTAATTAATTCAACTGGAAGCTATTTATTTATGAATGGGTCACAACACATGTTGACCCAAAAAATTGGAAATCTGAACTGTAATGACAAAAAACGATTGCCGCCGCCCAAAAAAAAACTTTTCTTTATTTGCTTTAATATGGTTAATCGTGAACTTCCACGCCAATCAATACAAATATTTCGAATTTCATGGAAAGTTAAGTGACTTGAAGTTTTCTCAGGTACTCCTACAAACTAATGTCAGGATTCCTGAGTCAGGAATCATTTTCTGGAGATGTCATTTTAATCAAATTAGGATGATTATCTTCACTTGGCAAACAAGGTATATGTATGTACATTTCTCTACTGTTATGAGGTCTCACAATACAATTTAAACAATACATAGTTAACAATTTGTGTGGTTTACAATTCGTAACAATCACACAATTGTATTAACGTTACACAAGCTATAATATGACAAGCAAATTCTAAATTCTAATTTGCATTTTTTTTGAGAAGCTCTAATCATAATTCTGAAGCTCTTGATAATCTTGACATATGTGGGAGAAAATTGGAACACACGCGACGTCTAAAGAGTTTGAACTAATTGAAATTCTTGAAGATATTTAATGCTATTGCATATTTTTAGCAGTTATATATATATAGAATAGATTTGAACAAAATACTTTTCTCTAGCAGCAAAGAAGGACAGCTAAAAATTTCCTTTACGTTTACTTGTCTGTATCCGTTTTATTAGATACTTTGCTTGTTAATTTTCTAATTTACAATTCAATCAACAAAAATGTAAATTTTTGAACAATTACATATTATATAATACAGTCTGGAGAAATAGCCTTGCGTAATCACAGATATAAATGTGCATAATTTCCGAAGTTGACGTGAACTGTGATAATGCTTCAGTTTCCGTATGTCCTCACATGAGAACTTACAAATTGAATTCAATCATGGATCACGTTTTTTATTTCGTGCTTTCTGTAATCTTGCTACTTTCAAGTATAGGTAAATTAAATTATTAAACACTTCTTTATTACTAATTATTACACTTTTACTACCTTTTAGATACTGTGTTGTGCAAAAAGAAAATTTCAGTTACAACATCTACTTTAGAGATTCCACATTATTCAGGAGAGTTAATTTTTGAAGAAAATTTTGATGAACTTCAAACTGAGATTTGGCATCAAAGATTTATGCCAGTAGGAGATATTGTAAGATAGTATTGCCTTTGCAGTTCTTTTACTTTATTTTATTTGGTCACCTTTCTACTGTAGAATAACGAATTCCAAATTTATGACAATCATAGCGAAAATAGCTTTGTGGACAATGGATTTCTTTATATTCGACCAACACTTTTATCTAATAAAAAGCATCATCATCATCCAAAAATTTATTCAGCAAGATTAGATACAAAATTCTCATTTGCATTTCAGTATGGCAAAGTAGAAGTAAGAGCAAAGGTTTCTGGAGCAGATTGGCAATGGCCTGGTCAGTTTACATAATTTAGATGCTAATTATCAGACTGTCGTAATGAATATACATATATTATGGGTTTCTTTTAGCTATTTGGTTAATGCCACAAGAAAGTTTATATGGTCCATGGCCTATGAGTGGAGAGATTGGTAAATAAATTATTTTAGCATAGTAGATTCATTAACAAAAAAGTATAAATATTATAGATATGATGGAATCAAGAGGAAATCGCAAATTAGTCTATAATGGAGAAGATATTGGTAGCAATCAAATCTCTTCAACTTTACATTTTGGTTTAGAAAGGGGTCCAGATAAATGGAAATTGGCTCACTACACAAAGAATAATGACAGTGGATTTAATTCTGATTTTCATACGTACGGTTTGAAATGGACACAAGGTATTATGCAATAGACGTGGTATGTAACTTTTCTCATGAATATTTTTATTAGATTACATTCAATTCACTGTTGATGATGAAGTCATTGGTCAAGTGAATCCACCTTCAACCGGTTTCTGGAAATTAGGCAATTTTCAAGGTCCAAAGATTTGGAGTGATAATAAAATGTCTCCATTTGATCAAAAAGTTAAAACAACATACTCATTTTTAAAGGAGTTAAAATAATTTACATCTCTTCTAAATAGTTTTATCTAATTCTGAATGTGGCTGTTGGAGGAACTTATTTTCCTGATGACACTGAGCCTGAAACTAAGCCATGGATAAATTCATCACCTTCAGTAAGTATGCTAAAAGTAACTTTATGAATTATATAAATAAACCCCTCTGTCTTTCAGGCTAGATCAGATTTTCTAAATGCTCGTGAAATGTGGCAATCAAGTTGGGACGATGAAGAAAATAATTGTATGATTGTAGACTATGTTTATATTTGGGCCTTGTAAAAATTTATTGCATAATAGAAGACAAATAATATTTTGTAATTTAAAACTCAAAAGTTATTCTGAATTTTGCTCACACTCCATTACAATATTCCTGAATCTTTAATGTTCTATTAGCAGCTTCTCTGAATAAATCACAATGCTTCAAACAAACTGATTTTCCATTACGTCCATATGCCATACAGCAAACTAAACCAGTACTACAGCCATTTTTAGAATTTGGTTCAGCATCAATTAAGCACTCACAGCATTCTCCACCACGACTTTCGCAAGTTTTTCCTCCCGATAAATTCGATTCTTGAGCCTACAGAATATAGAAGTTAAATAAATTGCATTTAGACTTGTCAATTAGTAACATATTAATACCTGAACTGAAGAGAAAAGTACAGCAACAATTGCAACTGCCACAAAAGGTGAAATGAAACTTTTCATTTTACACAAGAATTTTTCACAATCTGCAGATGAGTACAGCGAGAGAGTAATTCTGTTAATAAACATAGCTGGAGTTTATCGTACACTATATAATCGACATTTCTTCTGACAAACCCGTTACAGTCTTATAGAGTACCGTAATTTATTATTTGTAAATAAAAGTATCGAGCTACACTCTACTAAAATACCGTTTGCAATGTAGGTAGTAATATAGACCCTTGATACACAATCAATAGTAAGTGTATTCATTAATTGTACATCAAAGTGTCAAGTGTAAACTCTTAGGATGGATAATAAAAGTCTATTAATACTAATTGTACTTATTGCTCTGCAAGTCACAAAATCTGAAATTACATCTAAGGTAAGTTGACATATTATATAAATATTTCAAATAATTTGGTAATTTGATTCTAAAAACAGAGTTATGGGCTTCTTGTGTCAAGCAAATCTTTACCATTGTTTTCACGTTTGAATGTTACATCTGAACAATTGACAGCAGCTGTAAAGATGGGCTTAGACAATTTCAATAAAAAATCACAACGGATTAAAAGCATCCAATTATTGAAAATGGTTAGTCATTACTCATGAAATTGAGTTGTTACATTTACATTAATTTACTTATTCAAGGGTTCAGATCCTGAGGATTATGCAGTGGAAAGTCATCAAAAATTTTCCAGTCCTACACCAGAGACATTAGAAATGAGTGAAGAAGCAGAGAAAAATATTGAAACTTCAATTGCACTTATGAAAATGTATGTCATTAAATAATTTAAAGCCAATATAGAATATTACTATATACTTTTTGATTAGGTTGAAATTGAATCCTCAACAAGTTGTGAATTTATTACCAAGTGTTAATATTGAAAGAACTCAAAATGACAAAAACTGCTCAAGAGCTGCTCAATGCAATTTAGAGTATCCTTATAGAACCTTTGATGGAAGTTGTAACAACATTAAATATTCGGACTGGGGTAATAAACTCAATAGGAAGTAAATATATTTCTTAATTTGCTGTTTAATTTATTAGGCAAAACAGAGACACCATTAAGACGAATTTTAAATGTATGCTCATTTGCTTCATATTTTATCATTGAGGATGAATATATTTCTAAAATTTTTAATTTAAAATTATAGCCAGTTTATGAGAACGGAGTAAGCAGTCCTAGAATTAAAAGTGTAAGTGGCCAACTACTTCCTTCAGCTCGTGTTGTCTCATCTGCATTTATTGAAAATGCTTCCAATTCACGTGTTAATAATAATTTGACTTTAATGACAATGCAATGGGGTTAGTAAATATTTTTTGATCTAATCATGTATTTTACACTTATATTACAATTTGTTGATTATACAGGTCAATTTCTGGCCCATGATGTAGTGAGAACAGTATTTTTTGCATTAAGAGGGCAATGTTGTACTAATGGTCAACTACTTCCATTGCATTTGATGCATCCTAATTGTTTTGCAATTGAAATTCCTATGAATGACACATTTTTTCATGAGCCACGAAGGACTTGTATGACATTTAGTAGATCCGTACCAACTGTTAAAAAAGGTTGGCCAAAAATAATAACATCTCTCAAGTTTTTAAGTATACATATTTTAACTCTTTAGGATGTAGTTTAGGACCCAGAGAGCAAATGAATGAAGCTACAGCATTCATTGATGCATCACATATTTATGGTGCATCTACACTTCGCTCACAAATTTTACGTTCTGGTTCTGGACGATTATTAGTACAAAAATATAATGGAAGTGATTTGCTTCCAGCTAGTCATAATGAATGTTCTCATCCGAAAACTGGAAGACCTTGTTTTCGTAATGGAGATCGTAGAGTAAATGAACATGGTATATAAAATATGAAATATGTTACAAGTGTTGTACAATGACTTAAATTATTTTTTTTCTTTTTCAGTACAATTGACTATAATGCACACAATTTGGGTGCGTGAGCATAATCGTCTTGCTGGAATTTTGGAAAAATTGAATCCAAATTGTAGTGATGAAATTTTATTTCAGGAAGCTCGGAAAATAGTTATTGCTGAAATGCAATTTATTACATTCAATGAATTTTTACCATTAATACTTGGAGAAGAAATAATGAAAAGCTTAAAATTACTTCCACAAGTTAAGGGGCACACTAAATTTTATAATAATGAAACGGATCCAACAATCTCTAACTCTTTTTCTGCTGCTGCATTTCGCTTTGGACATAGTCTAGTGCCAAATTATATCAAGTAAGCTAATAAAAAAATAAAATCTAATATATTTTCTTGTTGATACTATTTATGTAAAATTGTGTTTATAGGACTTTTGACCACTCTGGAGCTAATATAGAAACAGTAAAATTTCAAGAAATGCAAGATCAATCTTATAAAATTTATGATGACTACAATTTTGACTCTCTCATTCGTGGATTAATTATTCAAAAATCTCAACAATCTGATGCTTGGATGAGTTCTGCTGTAAGTATACTATTTCATAAATTAATGTAATATATAAAATTATAATGTAATATTTGCATGCAGTTAGTGAATCAGTTATTTGAGACGCCGGCAGATGCAAATTTTGGATTCGATTTATTTGCTTTAAATATCCAGAGAGGAAGGGATCATGCCTTGCCTTCTTATAATGTAATTAAAAGTTTTTTCATGGTTTAAAGTGTCTAATTCTTAAAATAATTTACTTATTAGCACTGGCGTCAAGTTTGTGGTCTACCAAAAGCAAAATCGTGGGAAGATCTTGAGACAGTGATGGATCCAATTGTATATATATTTATAAACCCATTAAAATGAATTTTGATTCAATTGACGACTGTAATTCTCTTTTTAATTACAGGATGCAAAAATATTCCAATCAATTTATTCAAGTGTGGACGATATTGATTTGTATCCTGCTGGCTTGGCTGAATTTCATATCAATGATGCTATAATTGGACCAACATTTCGTTGCATCATAGCTGACCAATTTGTTAGATTGAGACAAGGTGATCGTTTCTTTTTTGAAGAAATCTCATCTGGATTTACCGAAGGTAATTAATAGTCTTCAATTAACACATATGAATACTTATGAATTCTTGTCTTGCAGATCAAGTTAATGAGATTAAGAAAGTTAGCATGGCTCGTATTTTGTGTGACAATTCTGATGACATAGCAAACCTTCAACCTAACGTGTTCCAATCAGAATCTTCACAAAATCAAAAAGTATCATGTCAGTCTCAAAGTATAGCAAGAATGGATTTAAAATATTGGACAGAATTAAGATAATTTTTGTAATTATGAATTTTAATATACTAAACAATTAATAAGCAGAGAATAAAGTAATATTTTTTATCAATCAAAAATCCACAGGATTCCATGAAAGCGTATATGCATCAGAAGCTCTTGTAGTCTTTGAAATAGAANCAGAGAATAAAGTAATATTTTTTATCAATCAAAAATCCACAGGATTCCATGAAAGCGTATATGCATCAGAAGCTCTTGTAGTCTTTGAAATAGAAATCACTGGAGCCCTTGACATAACGCTAGTGCCTTCAATTTGATTTCTTGCAACGCTGTAATAGATAAACCAAAAAATCTCATTAAAAATTTAGTTTTAAAGTCTACTACAATATTAAAAATAACATACACAAGTTTTAAGTAAAAATAAGCTATTCCAACTTCTCTAATTTGTAGGGGATACCCAAAATCAAACTGATTTGTACCAACACCATTACTAAAATTTCCCACAGTAAATTGTAGACTCTTGTTTACTGGTGGTTGCACAACATGAATCACATAAGTATTTGGTGTTGCATTACCAAAAATTGGGTATCGTGAACTTCCAGCATTTTCAGCATTGTAATGACGAATAAAGTAAGAGTCATTGGAAGACGTAGCATTTCCAGTACCCCTGTAACTCAACATAAATCCTGTGCCTAATGTAGTGACCAAGCTAGAAATAAATGTGACAACTACACAAGGCTGTGAAACTGTAAAGGGATCTCTATTTCCTCCAACTCTAAAAGAATAAAATTTAACAAGTGTTACAGATTAGAAGCTGATATTATAATTATAATATTGATCTTACATTTGTTTTGTTCTTGATGAAGAGATCGAGCCACTTTGCAAATCAGTTGTAGTATAATAATTGATATTAGTACCAGGTTGAAAGCCATCGTCCACTAATGATAGCTCAATAGATGAGCGATTTTGAACTTGAATAATCCAAACGCATCTTTCATTATTATTAACAGTTTCTCCATGTTTATAAGTAATGATTCCTGCAAGGCTACTAAGAACTCCACCACATTCTGTGTCTACAAGAAGTTCAGGTTAATTAGTATTTAATTGTGTTTTTAAATAAAATTTTACAATACTTGTAATAAAATCACTGTCGTTAGCCAAACTATAGCTGAACAGACTAAATAATCCAAGAATGAAAATTGTATGCATGATTTTAAGACTAGACACAAGTTTCAAGTGTACTATATCGACTGATAAAAATTTGGTGTATTATAAGCATTTCAATTATATTTCAGCTGTCAATTTATGATTGATAGAATTATTATTGCTTATCCTTTTTCATTGTGACAAATTATATCCGTGCTTGAAAAAAACAGATTAGATAATTACCAGTTTAACAATTACTTTATTCATGCATTAAAAATTGTAATTTGTAATGCGAATGCTGGGGAAAATATTTCATTTTATGCCAAATTACGTATGAGAGTTATTTAACTTCTTTAAAATGATTACAAAGCATGCCAGGTCAATGTTATACTGATAATGAACTTTATACGGTGCATGATTTAGAAGAATTAACGTAAATATATCACTTTCGCAATCGCCTAATTTGTCTAAATACATTTTTCTTTATTGTTAAGCCAAGGCTTTGCATGTCATAAAATATTTACATAATATTTTAGCTACTAATTGAAGTTTGGGGTCGTTGAAGCATAATACACTAACCGAAAGCTCGTGAGAATTTGTATTTTTCTCATAATGTCTTAAACCTCTCCAATCGACATAATAAATATTATGACTAATTATGAAACCTTGTCAGTGTATAGCTAGCTTTATAAGTCACTATAAAAGTAACAATTATCACTCACAGTGAAGATATCATTCTACAAATATACAACTAACGTTTTTTTGAGGTGGCCAACTTTATATTATTATTTTTAAAATGCCTGCAACAATTTTTAGTGTTATAAAAGATTACATGATAGACACGCGTCACTTTAAACCAACAGATCCGTTGTTTCATTCGCCGGAAGAAGATATTAGAGGCAAAATTGTGATTATTACTGGCTCAAATACAGGTAAACTAAAACAACTTTTCTTAAAAAAAATATTTAGGACAAAAATATAAATTGTCAACAGGTCTTGGAAAAGCAACAGCATTTGAAATCGCTAAGCGTGGAGCCATTGTAATTCTTGCATGTAGAGACATTATCAAAGCACAAAATGTTGTTGAAGAAATTGAAGCCAAATATCCCAAGAGTCAAGTAGTAAGTTGACAAATAAAATAATAATTGTTAATAAGTAAATACTAATAATTACTTCCTAAGGTTGCAATGGAATTGGATCTTGGAAACTTTGATTCAGTGCGTCAGTTTGCTAAGACATTTACAGAAAAGTATTCCCATCTCAATATTTTGATAAGTAATTTAAACAATGATATAATAAAAGCATTTCACTTGATATGCAATTTAATGACTATAAATAATTGTAGATAATGCTGGAATAATGGACAACTCTGGAGTCTTAAAGAAAAATCAAACTGGTATTGAAATGCATTTTGCTGTCAACCATTTGGGTCCATTTCTTCTTACCAATTTATTATTAAATCACTTAAAGAAAGGATCACCAGCACGGTTCAAATAATAACAAAAAACTAGTGTTAAATTATTTATATCCTAATTACAATTAAATTCATTAAACTATAGAATTGTTACTGTATCATCATCTCTTTACAAGATAGGAGACCTAAACTTGAACAATTTGACAGATTTTAATTTGGGGAAGAGAAAATCTCATGGGTTATTGAATGTGAGACCTTACAGTAACTCGAAATTTTGCAATGCTTTATTTATGAAAGAACTTGCAAATCGTCTTGAAGATGATGATAAAATCAAAACTTACACCGTCTGTCCTGGAGCTGTGAAAACAGATATTATGCGTACTCGTCAACCTTGGTGTAAACGTATGGGTTTTAGAATACACAAAACTTTGTTTATGTATTCTCCAGAAAAGGTTAGTAGTAATTACGATTTACTTTAAGAATTACATTTTATATCTTATTTTTGACACAGGGATGTCAGAGCATAGTTTATTGTGCAATATCTGGACAGTGCAAAGATGAAAGTGGAAGATTCTACAGATTTGGAAGAGTTTGGCATGATATACCTTATAAATACGATGAATTAGGAAAGCAATTATGGACATTATCAGAAAAGCTTGTTGGACTCAATAATATATTGGAACACTAATATGTAATTAGTTTTATTAAAAACTGTAAGTTTTGTTTATAAACTTTTGCATGAAATAAGATGCGTTTCATTTATATGCTAATCATTCATCGAATCTTCCAGCTAAAAATAATGATAAATAAGATGTTAAATTAATACATATATTTGCGTATTTATTAAATCCAAAGCAATAACACATACAACATCTTGTTGCCATCAACTGATGTCTTATCACACAAGTACTATGACCTATTGCTGGTGAATTTTTTTTCTACTTGTTTACTCACGCAACCCATATTCATATCACTTTCAACAACATATACAGTGAGCAAAAGTGAAAGTGGGACAAGCGCGACGTCAAAATGCAACTCGCTGTCACTTCGCGTACAATGCGCGTAGGAACTTGATTGATATCTCATTTGATAGATAATTTTATG
>VCNE01008882.1:0-11502 GCA_009869805.1 Oncopodura yosiiana
AATTTGACTTTATATATAGTAGTGGTTTGCTTCCAGCATTTTATTTTGCTACATTACTATGCAGATCTCAGCAAGTTTCTACAACTACTACAGATTTCAAGTATTTTAGTATTTCAGAGTGACATTGTATTTCACTCAAGGGCTCTTAGCTTTTATATCATCATAACTCTCCGTTGAAGTGATAAAAATCAATTTAGAGTAAGGAAGACGCATTAGGAAAGAGAGTCATAATGTGTATTTATATATACATAAAAACGTATCATATATCTATATCTGTCAAAGTGATATTAATGGTGTTAATGTCACAATATATATACATATAAAATGTCATAAGTAATTTGACTATTTTTAGAGAGCAACATATATATCATAGATATATGATATATCTGTATAGTAAGTAATAAGATCAAATTATTATAGTAAGAGGTTTGCTGTTTTTATAAACTTTGGAGAGATGCTTCAAAAAATTGATTTCTATACGAAATACAAATTGTGCAGAATCCAAAGAGAAGAGAAATAATATCGTCCATACTTTCTCTATGTTTACTTTTACTGGACAATATATACTTGCCCTGTTTTCATATTAGAATTCCAATAATGCATTCAAGGAGAAAGTAGAGGAAAAAAGAAACACTTGAACTGTAATCATAAGTTGGATACTATAAGAAATACATGTTGACAATATAATGATGTCATAAACTAAAGTAAACGAACCGTAACAATTTTTATGGCACTGTCATAATAACCTCTTAACGTACTCTTATATTGTTATTACATAGTTTGTAATATACGTACATACAACAGAATACAGAACTTCAAAAATTAATTTCAGATACAAAAAAACTTTTCTAAGAACAGCCATTAAGTGTATAGTACTTCAGTCAGGCTTCAAAACTTGATACTTGTAGATACAACGTGTCTAAATGGCTGACAACTTTGCTAAAGAGTCTATGAAGAAAGTTTTAATAAGTCTCTCTTTACGTCTATACTAATTATTTGTTTCCCAGTCAAAACAGCATGAAACTCCTACACTCGTTATTTGATACACTTTAGAATGATATTTGATCTTATTAACTTTCTTCCTAAAATTCTATAGCTTAATATATAAATTAAAATTTTATACATTTCTTTTAATTATTTTTTTTTCAGGGACATGGCTATGGAGTTGAGCCACTGAGATACGTTGGTGTAGCATGTGTAATAAGTGGCTCCTTTTGTGTCTGTTTAGCAATGTGCCGATGGTTAGGAAAGCCAATTTCCTTGTCTTCACACCGTGTTAGTAATCAGGAGGTATGTTATACTCAAAAGCAATCAATATATCTTTAGCTTTTATTTATAACTATATAACACTATAGGCTATATAGTAGTTTATTAAATTCCACATTTGTTGATGCTTGAAATCAATATTCGATATGCGTTCTCTCACTTTATTCTCAGAACTTCTGAGATGATACACGATTGTTGAACGTACAAGCATGAAATTGCTCTCCAGTATTTCCGGTTCATGCTGATATTTTCTATTATAGAATTATAGAGCGTCAGTAAACTTAAATGCCACAAATGCCTGAGCTTCAGTAAATATGCTTGAGGTGAGCATATAAAAAGAAATTAGGGCAATTAGTTGTGCATTCATTAGAAGATTCCTACTGACATGCCTCTCTTTTTGTGGTATTTGGTTTGCTACACACATAACACAAGAACTTTGTGATCTTTCCGACTATACAACTTTCATCCAGTAATACTGATTTATGTCTACAGAAATTTACCTTAATCTTCAAGATATATACAGTGGAGTCTGTCTATAACTTATAAGAGCCAAACATTTTCACCGTTATAAACGGAGTCTGTCTATACCGGTATTAGGAACAAATGAAGCGCATGAGCGCTATAGAGATTATTTTTTCAATCAGAATGCTGAATTACATAGTCAAATTTACTCGCAGCATTAGCTTGAGTTGCTTTAACGTGCCAAAGATCTGAACTATTGCTTTACTCCATACTCCAGATATCCAGCACAATTTTCCAGAACTTTAACTACTCTTTCTCCAGAAAATGTAAAAATACCAACTGAAGATAAAGTTTTTATTCAATTACCGTTATAGAGAGAGTCAATTCTTCTAAAATTGGTTGGAAATACACCGTTATAGACAGAATGCTCTTATATACAAAACCGTTATAAAGAGAGTCGATATAATATATTTAGATAGACTTTAACCGAGAGACTTCAAAAAGTGACCGTTATAGACAGATACTCTTATAGACACATTCCACTGTACAAGAGCTTTCACCACAGCAAACAAAAGCCTTTCATTAGCTCTATATAATTTAGGAAACAGTGAGATCTCTAATTCAATACATTCCTAGTAACAAATTATACTGCTATTGTATAGAGTATTGATTTTCCAACTGCTACGATTCCAAATTAGTTAAATATAACTAGCAACCTTTTACATTCTAAATTTTCATCTTTTTTATAGGACGATGCTCTCAGCAGTCGCACTAATGGTGACGTCCACGTGATAAATGTTTCTGTACCATTATATCTCCCTTCTCACGAATCATGTCGTCCACCTAAACCACCGGATTACAATGAACTTTATAATGGAGAACCACCACCATATAATGAAGCAATTAAGCAACAACTCAATCCTTTACTTCTTTCTCATTCTAGTCAAAATTCATGTAGCAACAATCTCACCTCTTCAACTGAGACTTGTAGAACTGATACAGAGCATAATTCTAAAACTATAAACTGTAATTCACAACAGCAAGAAATTGTTTGTTGTCAAAGCCTTGTTGATGAAACAAGTAGATTACCATCAACTCCTCCACCACCTTATGAAGACTCATCTGATAACAATCAATGTACTAATTCTCCGGATTTTGAATCTACTTCATTATTGCCACAACCAATCAGAGAGTGTTCCACCTTCCAATTGTATCATTCTTGTCAATTCTGAAGGAGCATCTTCAAGTCGTTCTTAATTTATTTAAATTGTTGATCTTTTTACTCAATTTATTATTATATTAACACAGCAAAAGTGAAAAATAAATATATAAAATTTATTCTAATGGTATAATTCAATTATTATATTATAAAAGTGAGAAAAATAGCAGGTGCCAACAAATGAATCAATAAGACTTATATGTGGTAATATGTAAAGAAATGGTGCATGAATTATTGATACGCTTTTCTCTATATATATGTGATGCCATTACATTTTCTTTACTGTTGTAAGAAAAAATTCTAACAAAAGCAGTGGAAAATGAGGTCACGTCATAAAATACAATTTAACTATTGAATATTAGTATTTGATGGTTATGCATAATTTAGTGTAACAGCTCAGTCAACTTATATATGAAAACATTTTCATACATAATTATTAGTACGTATAAACTAAATAAAAGTGACACTAATGAGCTTTCCATTAAGAATCAATATTGATAGACATTTTATTAGTGCTATGAATATAAATTAGCACGTAGTTATTTATAGTCATTTTATTTGCACTATAGAAGAAGTTTCTTTTAACATTTTTTACATGAGCGTTTACAATTCTTATGCATATACTGTGGACTCCTTATGACACTCTCCTCGTTTTTCCCAAGCTTTGCAGTAGATATTAAAATCTTTACAATTGGAATTGCTTGAAGTATCTAAAAATGAAAATTAAAGAATAATATTATTCATAGACAGAGAGAGAGATTAAATAAAAAAAATTTAACTAGTACTTTCTTGCTGTGGACATCTTCCACAACTTTTGGCACAGTAGATAAGCATATAGTCTCGATTGTTGACACATTCATTTCGTTGAGCCCACACACCTTAAAATGTAATTTGAAATGATGCAATTTAATTTAAAGGGATTAAAAATGTGTAAGAGATACCACAGTATTTGTTGGAATCTGAGCATGGAGCATCTGTATTAAAAAGAGAATAGTTTATAATTGATTTTACAAAAATTATTAATGGACTTACCACACTGGTTGCAAGACTTTTTACAATTGACTAACATCCAGGTTGGATTTGAATTACCTAAATAAATAAATATTGAGTGATGTATTTTAATCTTTCTCTATAATAAGAGTCGTCGTATGTCTCTAAATTATTTTTACACGACGTTGAACTTCACCAATTTAGGTAGAAATTAAATAGTTGTAATTTATGCAGAAAATTCGTAAGAATATTAATTCTATACGAGAAAAGCTCTACAGTATATTTTAATTAACTCACATTCACCACGTTGGGACCTAAGAAAAAGTAAAAACAATTAGAATAATTTATAAAATATTATTTTTTCCATATGAGTACCATTGTAAACAATATTTGTGACTATCTTTGCAAACTGGTTGTCCTCCTCCTGTATCAGGCGATAAGGTTGTTGTACTTGATTCTTCAATCGGTTTATTTCCATTGGAACATTTGTACAATTTATTTATTCTAAGAATGTCAATCTATAATATAGAAAAGATATATAAGCCTACCTTGAAAAAATGATTATAATTAAAAATACATTTGAAAAATTTTGTCTCTGTCCAAGTTTCTCATTAGGATTTTTAGCCAAGATTGTGGGCAAGCGTCTATCACGACTAAACGCATATCTATACAATAAAAAGTATTATTATACAGTTCTTATTAAAAATGTCTATCAAAAACCTTACTGTCCATAATGCATCACGCTTTTTGTATCATATGGAGTTCCAAGACTTTGAATATCTTTCCATGTATATTTTCTAAAATTAAATTCCATTCCTTGCTGAATATTCTTATAGTAAACAGTTACATAGTCATCTCTATCGGCTCTAGATTGCTCTATAATAATTCATCAACTCATATCTTGTGTTGTTAATATATACTCAATTATTTATTCTCACCGTGCCAAAATCCAGCAGCATGATATAAGCTCATGCATCACTGCCCAATGTAAATGACATTATATCATGAAATTACATTACATAAATGTTCACTTACCAATTCCAGCGTAAACGCAACCAAGACCTAAGCTTACTTGCTAAATATATATAATTATTATATAAGTCCTTTATAAATATTCAATATTTTTAAGACTCACTTGAGCTCCTCCACTTCGACCAACATGACTACTACAGCCTTGGCCTTTCATAATATAAATATAGTCTTGTTCACTTGTCCGAGGTCGAAATGTCACACAAGTTTGACGATGAAATTCTAAAATGGCACGAGCTATTACACTTCTTTCCAATGCATCTTTGACGTTATAATGTAAAGAAAATAATAAATGTTGATAAAAAAAAATTACTTTTTGCAGTTAACCAAAGTTTATTAAAACATACTAAATTGTTGAGAAATAAGATAAGGAATTACACCACGAGGCCACTGTTGTCTTTCAAATAGGATAGCATTTTTTGTTGTATTGAGTTCTCTGAGATTTTTTGCAGACAGGATAATGTCACCTTGATACAGTCCTGCAATTTCAATTGGGTCGTGACTTTCTGGATGAGAAGATTCCGGTGAGTCGTCAAACACTATAATTAAGAAAAAGAATTTTAAATATTTATTTCCCAATTTATTTAGATACTTACTCATTCCGTCAGCATTTGAATAGTCAATTGGTGATAGAGGTTCTCCAGGACTGTCGAGATGTGCTTCCTATCGTCAAACACTATAATTAAGAAAAAGAATTTTAAATATTTATTTCCCAATTTATTTAGATACTTACTCATTCCGTCAGCATTTGAATAGTCAATTGGTGATAGAGGTTCTCCAGGACTATCGAGATGTGCTTCCTAAAAAAATAAAATTATGAGTAGGGAAGATTATATTTTTGATAATTATTTATAATACTTACATCAAATTGATTCTCTGGTTCAAGATATTCAAAAGGATCGGAATATGCGTTAGTAGAAGATACAATTGTCATTAATGTTACAACCAATCCAAAAAGTCTCCAAATTTCTATCTCGTCCATTTTTTTTAATAAAAAAGTCTTCTTCCGTAGCTTCTCCAGTCACAGATATAATTGACTTGCATTTCATGATAATAAGCATTTATATACTTTAGCTAATGGAGCAATTAATTGAGAGACAATCAAGCTCAATAATGAATCAAGTGTGAGAGTTTATTGTTTGTTCTCAAAAGACAAATGGAAGTTCAAGGTTCAATGTCAAAGTGGATTGTGATTTTTTTCAGATAATAATCAAAACAACAAAACCTTATAAGGTCACAAGGGCCAAGGATGTATTAAACAATTGTGTGACATTGATATTATTATTAAAGATTTTCATAGTTATGCAAAAGTGAACAAAGTCTCCAGCGACGCTATGACTCAAGCTTAATATATGCGATTTCTAGTGGGAAAAATTGATTGCTTCAGTTGACAGTTGATGGAAGTTACTAAAAAATAATAACAAACATTAAAAGCTGTTAATTAATCCTAATTTTGTGAGCAATGGCCGATCCGAAATATGCAAATTTACCAGGAATCGTAAGTTAATTGTAATTATGTTGAGATTATATAATCTAAAAGTGATTTTTTTAATGTAGGCTGCTGATCAACCGGATTGTTATGAAACGAGTGATTTGCCAGAAAGCGATCAGTATAATGATTATCCTGAGGTACAATTAATTAATTATTAAATAATAAAAAGCATAAATAACTAATTAAGTTGTGTGTTTGTAAAAACAGACTGAAGATGACAATATAGCTATTGAAAGAATTCATCTGGATCCTGAAATTGCCAATGAAAGATTTCGTGGAAAGATTTTAGATGGGTCAAAAGTGGACTTTTCAGATCGTATTTCCAAAGGTAGAAGATTAGGCTATGATGCATTAACTTCTTGGGAATTGGCTGCTACTGGAGAACAGGAAACAACACTCCAGAAATATCTTCGATTAAAGGTAACTTACTGTCAACATTAATTATTAAAACTAATAATAAAATGCCATCATCCTATTTGATTGATTGTAGTGTGAAGTTCAAGAATTGGTCAATGAAATCCAGACTAAAGGCTTAGGAGGTGCGGAAAAGGATAATCCTAATTTGAAAACAGAAGATATTCTCAAGGAAGCAGCACTCATGCAACAGCAATTACAAAATCTGAGGGTAGATAATGAAAAATCAACTGTAGAGCAGTCTTCTTTAAAAAAGTGAGTAAAAAAATAATAACCAAATGGCAATAAGCAATAATTATTTATGTCTTATATTTCTTGTTACAGAAAACTTGAAGCAAAGATTGATGAACTCAAAATCAATGCTGAAGCCAAACAAACTTCAAAAGCTTCAAAATCTTCTGCCGATGGTGACAGTATTCAATATGAATTGTGCCTTCAACCTAATTCAAGTCATAGTGGTCAACAACAAACTCGTGTAATAGAATTGGAAAATCGTCTTCAAAGATTAGAATCTATTTTAGGCTCAGAAAAGAAAGATAAATTAGCATCTGTTGCATTAAATCCAAAGAATCAAAGTGTCTTAGGATCTCTGAGTGTAATCAATTCTAAATTATCATTATTGGAACCAAATCATATAGAATTAATTGAAACTCGATTGTCATCAGTTCTTATGAAAGTAACAAAGATATCTGAGAAGAAATTGGATGTTCAAGAATTGGAAAGGACACTAAAGGTAACTATACTCTTATATTATGTACTACATAAATTTTATTGTATCTAAAATGAATTTATTTTCTCAGCTTTCAGATTTGTATGATCTAATGGAAGAGTCAGCAGGAACAATTCATGGACTTCCAGAATTAACTACTAGGCTTAATGCCTTACAAGATTTACATAAAAGTGCTGCAGAAATTGTTAAAGAATTGTCAGAAATTAAGTCATTACAAGAAGCTATTGCTGCTGGAACAATAGAAAATGATCAAATGCTTAAAGCTCTTCAAACTATACTGAATGAAACATTAAAAACAAGTGTTGTAAAGTCTTAATATAGCTATAATATATGGATATATATATGTAAATTATTAATGGAATTGGGAAGAATTGCAATATTCATGTATAAAATGACAATTTTAATAAAGTATTCTTATGTGAGTTATCATTATAACTAATATATAATGTTTGTGAGTTGTGGTATTTCACTCAGAAAAACTAATTATCATGTTCCACAAGATTTTTCTCTTACAGTGCCCTGGATGCAACTCTAACTGGTGGCAGCAACGGCATAAGATTTTCCCTCGCGTTATATTTTTTTTGGTCCTACTGTAAAAGCTGCAGCTTCAGCAGCAAAAAGAAGGAAGCTCTTTTCTTCGGAATTTTTTTTATTTATTTGTAGTTTAGTTTTTTTATTTATTAATTATAATTAGTGCCTCATCATGAGTGGTAGATCTTCAGGTGAGACAACATGGTACACTTGCAAAAAATGCCCCCCAAATAGGTTTTTCAAAACAAGAGACGAGGCCAACGAGCACAAAAAAGTTCATAAAAAGGGTAAATCTTCTTCTGGTCGCTCAACTCAATCTCGCTCATCTCCAAGATCATCATCTGGACCATCAGAAAGGTATATTAAAATTGACAGTAATGTAAAATTAAATGTGTATACAATAGTGATATTTAATTTGTTGTTTATATGATTTTTTAGACCTGAATCATCTTCCGATGAATCAGATGGTAGTGACATTGTAAGTGTGCCACAAAGTGAAGTACCAAAAAAAGTGCAAAAACAACAATCCAAAAAGAAAGAATCACCCCTAAAAGGCAAAGTAATAACAGCTAGGAAAAGTACTGGAAAAACAGGTGAGATATTATTTTATATTGTGGTGTAGAGATTGGTTTATTGAATTAATGCATAATTTTTTTTAATTTAGCTAAAGCAATGGCTAAAACGAAGAAGGTAGCACGTTGGCAAAAGGATTTACGAGATGCTCAAAATGACGCAAATGATAATAATGGAGGCTAAATTATTGTTCATTTGCCAGACAATCGGTCATAAATACCAACCTTTACACTGCCATTTTATATGACTGTTTTTTTGATACCATCTACCACTATTTTTATAATGCACTCCTTCGTCTATACATTTTTACTGTTATATACATTTATAGCGAGACTTGTTTTGTTAGTATTAATTAGATTAACTCATAATTAATCTATGTTATATTTCTATAATGATGTTTGTATAATCTTAAATAGTAAGAAGTAGGAGTATACTAAAAACATTGTACACACTTGTGTTCCTTAGTAGTTTAATTTATTACAAAATATACGTATTTATATTATAAGTGTGGATCTGAATTCCAAGTTTTTATATACAACCTCTGACCTCTGAAAGAATTTATTGTAGTTAAGATATAATAATAGATAGACATTTTTTATTTCATTTTATCTTGATATAAATGAAACATATTATCTAGGCTTATGCTTAGAAACTGAAAGGTTTTAATAAAATGTTTGTATAGTACAATAACTACAACAGACGTTCTTTATTTTCATATCAATTCTTATGAATGGCCTTCACCACACCTTAAATACATTTTCTTAGCAATTATATACATACAAATTAGTCTCATTTAAATTAGTGTCAAGTGGTTCGATGACAAATTGAAAACAGATCTTAGAAAAAGGAAATTGAACAACCTTGAGCATTTTATATTCCTATTGCACTACTTCTGCTCATTGCATAATTAGCAGTTCGACGAACACTAATCAGTTTAGTTCTAGACTCTAGACTGTTTTGTTCTTATACAACAATGACGACTATATTTACTAACGTGTCATCTTTGGCTAAGCCATTTGCTGTGACAAAAGGAGGAGTTCGCAAGATTCTAATTGATGAAAGATCATTTCGTCTTCATTATCGACTTACAACAATTCTTCTTCTTCTCATGTCAGCAATGGTTTGTATGAGAGAGTAAGTTAAAATAAAATATATAGCCCAAGATGAAATGTATTAGTGTACAAAAATGTATTTCATTTCAGATACATTGGAACTCATATTCGTTGTGTTCCAATTCAAGAAGATGACTCAGATGACCCCATAATTCCACAAAAAGTTTTGGAAACTTATTGTTTCATCAGTTCAACATTTACGGTTTGTACTATTAATAATTCTTGAATGGTATAATATAATTAATTTTGTCATTAGGTTCCATTTGGAGCTGAAGACTCTGCTGCTCAACGAATGGTTAGCCAAAGAAATAAAATACAACCTGTACACGTCGGTAAGGATTACATTTTAAATAATATCTCTAAATTGCATATTAAACTCAGCTTGATTTTTTTAGGTGGAGCTCCATACATTTTTGGAAAATCGGACACAGTTCATCACGCCTATTACCAATGGGTTCCATTTTTTCTATTTTTCCAAGCACTTACTTTCTATGCTCCACACGCATTGTGGAAAACTATAAATAATAACAAGATTCAGCATTTACTGCAACAGCTACATGTATAAAAAAATTAATATTCATTTTCCATTTGTCGTTTAACTCGTTTACTCATTATTAACTTGAATTGATTATATAGATTCGTGAAGTTCCCAAAGAAGGCTCAAAACGAAATCAACAAGTATCTGCAATGGCTTCATATATTATTAGATCTAAAGGTCTTCACACTAGTTGGGCAGCTGGCTACATTTTTTGTGAATTTCTTAATCTATGTGTCCTTCTTGGAAATATTTACATCACTGATTTATTTCTTGGGCATGAATTTAGCACCTATGGACTCAAAGTGGTTCAATTTTTAGAAGAAGATCCAGAAACTCGTATTGATCGTACGCTAGATAATTTATTATTATAGAATCTATGAAATTTTAATGACTAATTGATCATAACTTTTCAGCAATGTCTCGTGTTTTCCCAAGAGTTACTAAATGCCTGTTTCAAATGTATGGACCCAGTGGAACTATCCAACGTTTTGATATATTGTGTATTTTGGCATCCAATATTCTCAATGAAAAGGTAATATAAAAGTTTTTTCTTGTTTCGTAAAAGATGTCTTATGCTAATCTCATGAATTTACAATTTCAGATTTTTACTTTCATGTGGTTCTGGTGAGCTTCTAATAATTTCTAAAATTAAAGCAGTGATTAAATGGTTTATTTATTTTATAATTAGGTTCATCGTTCTTTTGATGTTGACTTTGGCCACATTGGTATATCGTTTAGCAACTTTGATTTCTAGTCACATTCGCAGAATTGCCCTTGGTGTTGATACATTTCCAACAAATTCTCAAGTTGTGACTGTTCTTCAAAGATTTGGACCCAGTGAATGGTTCTTATTGAGACTTTTGAAAATTAATATGGATGATATTACTTTTCAAAGTTTAATTGGACGTATTTATGAAGAAATGCTTTAGTACAATGGGAGACCATAAACGCATCTGTAAATTAGCTTAATATTTGGTCGAAATAATAATATAATAAACAAACGACGTTTTAGTCTTACATGCAACTTTTCCTTATAGGAATATAAAGTAAACAGAAAATTATTAATATAAAATGTTAATATTTTTGTTTTATTAAGTAAATAAATAGAATTTCATAATTACAAATAATATAATAATACTCTTTGGC
>VCNE01008893.1:0-14929 GCA_009869805.1 Oncopodura yosiiana
ATGATAAATAAAAACAAAATAAAAAAATACCTTCCCATTGATTGTACATATGATGGATAACTTGTAATTCGATCAAAACGAAAGACAACATTACAATTGGGTACGTCAAGACCTTCTTCAAGCACAGCAGTTGCAAATACTAAATTACATTGTTTTGTACGGAAGCTACAGAGAGAATATATGATAATGATTATTATATTTAGTAATAAATTTTTATCTTCTTTACTTGTGTAAAACTTCAGCTTGCTTCTTATTTGTAACTCTCATTTCTGTTACATCTAAATTGCATCCACTAGTCCCAATTACAAATCCAGGAGATAAAAATTTATATCTGTCACCACAATGCTCAGAAACATCTTTCATATACCATGATAAAACTTGAGTAGTTAAACGTTGCTTTGCAAAAACAATTCCACATAGTTCGTTTTTAGATTCATTATCATTTTCACGCTCTACTTCATTTTTTGGTCTGTTGAAGTTAAAACAAAGATAATATGTGTGTTTAATTTTGTAAACTAAAGTTTTCTAATATAATAATTAACTTACTTCCACTCATCCAAAGTATGCAATAGCAGTGCAAGTTTATGAGATATACATTTTTGAAGTTGTAAATGCAGTGGAAAAGCATTCATCATATCGTCTACGGCGATATTGAATTTTGCAAGTTGTGTATCGGCTAACTGCATATAAATGCTAACAGTGTTGGCAATTTCTTTATCATCTTCGACATTTGAGTCAATTTCTTCAATTACAGACAAAATAAATGCTCTTTTCAAGCAAGCAGCAAGTTTACCACAATATGGACCTATTAATTATAATATAAATTAAATTAATGCTAACTACATATATAACTATTAGTAAGTACTAGTATAATATTTTTAAACTTACCAAGCTCTTTATATACATCTACAACATCACTCAAAATTTTAATAACTTCTGATAATGGTGATTTTGTCTTTTGATTTTCAAATAATTGCTTGTCTGACTGCAAAGTTTCATGACCGATACTTTGGGCTGTTACATCTTTTTGAAATATATCTTTTGGAATATTTTTTAAAATGTCAATACAAGCTTCCAAATCTACAATCAAGTTTGACCACTGAAGTTCAGAGTTGTAAAAAATTGTATGAATTGTAGCACTTGTAGAATGCCTATTATAAATAGTGTAAAAATAAATAGTCTTTTATAAATTACTATATACTTATGCAAAAAAACTGCATGCATACTTTAAAACTTCTTCATAATCATGATAAGTTACAGCTTTGCAAAACAATCTGTTCTCTACTTCTTTGACTTCAGCAGAAATTGAACCTTTTTTAGTCTTCAAGCCACCGTTGATTATTGAAGCTGTAAGTCCTAAAACTTTTGGTAGTTGATATCCAGAATCTTTAGACACACTATCATATTTCTTCATTATTTCGGCATATGGATGATTCTTTGTTGTATGATGACATTCATCTAAAATCAACAAGTTGACTTGTGAGAATTTCATATAAGAATGACTCAATGCGTCCAAAAAGATTTGAGCTGACATGACGAAAACTTGAGATTTGCCTAGATGAAGGATGTACATATTATATTATTGTTGCAATTCAAATAAAATCAATTACATGTAATCTTACTCAAAACTATTTGCCATTTAACAAGATCCCAAATGTCTGGATTATTCTCACTAGTAATTTCTTGAACGTGAGTATTCTCTGAGTTATTCATAAACGTGTTGATGTTCTTCCTGAAATATTCAGCCTGTTGGTGAACTAGTGGAATAGAGCATGCTAAAAAGACAATTTTCTTGTCAGTTCTATTAAAAAAGATATAAAGCATTCAATTATTAGAGTTACTTATTCAAGAGAAAATTATGAAAATTTCAATTTACCCCATTGCCTCTTCAAAATAATATTTAGCTAGAAGAAATGAGATGAATGTTTTTCCTGAGCCTAGTTATTTTTATATAATCATTGATCAATAGTATTTACAAAAAGTATATCAACAAAGTAATTAGAATAAAACTAACCAGTTGGCAAACAAGCGATGATATTGTGTTCTTTTGCCAAATCAACTAGAGCGGCCTAAAATGGTTTTTAATGCATGCAAGTTTTAATTTTAACTGACTGAGTCAGAATTTAAAAAAAAACATAATTTTACCTGATATGATCTTGCTTTAACATCACTCATTATGACTTCCTCAGTGCGAGTATCTGTTACAAGGAAACAAATTAAAAGAATCTTCTTCAAGTTGGAAAACAAATCACACTGAATGAGCTAAAGATTCAATAACGTTTTTTGCATTTGCCAATCTCTATTCACTCTGTACTCCACAATTACATAACATGCAAAACTAAACGTTGATATAATGAGTCATCAGCACAAGACACTATATAAAACAAGTGTAACAAATTTTCTACGTAGTCAGCTAGTAATAAACTTTTATTTTCATGTCTCTTTGTATCTATCAAATGTAAACACTTCTCTTTCATGCATAGCTCAAATTACATTATATGAGAATGAGACTACTGATAACAGATTTGTGGAGACAGGATATGTGCACAAGATAATACAATTTTTATTCAAGCAATAATTTATAGTGACAACATGCAAGAGATGAGAACTGAAAAACCCATTGTTTACCTATAAAATCTTTAGTAGTAGTATCCGGTGTTGATGATGATTCTTCCATATTATTGTCACTACTCTCAGTACGTGACAATAATAATGGAGAAGTCAAAACATTCGCCTCACTTGTCATTATTATGAGTAAAGTTTAGATAGACAATCACTTCATGTCAAGTGCCTCATTTGAACTCTCACAGATTTGTTTGTAAACAAACAAACAAAGCATATGTTTATGTTTACACACACAGCTAATAGGTCATTCAGAAATCGGACCGGGTAGAGTTATTACAACATGTGATTGCATCAAGGATTGCATGACCTACGTTGAGATCATATTTGAACCAAAATATTGCCTCGGTGAGGTGTGATTGGATAAAAGTTTGGAAAGGAATTCAATATTAATTAGGACTTGCNTTGGTTGGCAACAAAGAGAGACCACCCATACAAGAACACAACATAAACATTGAATGTGTTATAGAAAGAACTCGAAGGCAAAACAGAAGAGGAGATATAATAGAACTGCATAAGTAATATATTCTACGTGTTTTATAAATTGTGATCCAGTTTAAAAACGGGTGATAACTTGAGTACGCAGTTAAAATATCAAGTGACAAAAGTGTCTTCATAATTGCATTTGCCCAGGTAAATGAATTTTCATAAGTTTTCATGTTGTCATTTTGTCCAATTGAGTATTTCTTGAATTTTATCGACCCAACTTTTTCAACATATGAGCTTGCTATATATGTATATATCGTCTAGTGCCGTATGTATATAGCGGCGTACAAAATGCGGGCGTTGATATTATGACCTAAAAACCGTATTTAGTAACAATATTTTTCCATTTGTTTGTCCAATGTGTAATTACAGGTAGCAGATCAAGTATTATGAGCTGTGACGAGACTATAGGAGCCCACGCTGAAACATTAAACTTTTATGATGATGAGAATAATAAAGACTTTCAAATTACAAGAGATGAACTGGAGAATTTACAAAAAAGTTTAAAAGATCCAAAATTCAGGGAATTACTATCTGAGTATGTGGATGATATACAGAAACCGGAATCAAAAGCTATTTATCAAAAAGAAGTCAAGCAATTGGAAAAGGAACGTGGCAATAATATTCATTTTCTCAATCCTGTTGCTGGCTATGTATTAAAAACAAGTGTCAATGGAGAGAAAAAAGCATTCATTAATATTTGTTCAAATCCACTTATTAAGAAACCTACATTTGAAGAACATTCCCAAAAGTAAGTCAATTTATTACAACAACATTTGTTCTTTTCTTCCGGGTAGTAACAAACAACAATAATAATATTTCAATTTTGTTTGTGTATAAACAGGAAAGGTGTAAATTGGTCTATTCCTTATGCACAAAGTCCACCACGTGATGATTTCGACAAAAGTAATCGGAAATGTATTGTCTATGATGTCATTTTTAATCCCTTGGCTCTTTCATTGGCCAAGTCAAATAAAAAATTACTGGAGAAGCTAAATGAAACTGCTTTAGATGGAGTTGAAAATAGTTTCAAAGTATCTCTGGATAGAAACAATATCAAAAAGCCAAACATGATGTAGGTCATTTTATGATTATTATATAGTTAGCTATTCATGTAATTATGTTTACGATTGATTGTATATTTATTTGAAATATGTTGCATGTACACATAGGTACAAAGGAGTGAGCACAGCTACTGTAATAAAGTACAAAATTGGAGAAAAACCTCCAACTATAATTGATGTGGAACAAATTGGTAAAGAATTACCACCACAATCAGAAACTGCAAGTAACAATAAGAGAGACAAGAAAAGTAAAATGAATGAGGTAAAATGAGAAAAATGTTAAATTACAATCCTTAACTAATAATTTTGAAATCTTGCATTTTATTTATAATAATTACAGCCACCTACAGAAAGTGTTCAGCAAGCAACAGCAACCGTGCCTAAACACACGTTAAAATATCGTTCTCATGTTGATTTGCAAAATTTTTGTCTGGATAATCAAAGAACTGGAGCAAGTAGTAAACCTATTCCAGAAGAAATTGAAGTGACAATTGAATTACCATTATTGAAAGATTCTTCAAACTTGGATGCTGATGTTATTGAAGATGGATGGTACTTTGAATTAAAGTCCAATGTAAAAGTTTTATACCATTTGAAGTTCAAACTTCCATTTCAAGTTCATGATGATAGATCAAAAGCTAAATTTGATAAAGACAAGAGACAACTTGTTGTTGTAATGAAAACTGTTCAAAAAAGAGCATTTGAAAAATTGAGACTAAATAGATTAGATTCTGCTGGAGAAAGTCAAGATTCATTACAATCTGATGATTCAGAAGAACATTATGACAATGTATTTGGAAATAGTCCAACAAATCAAAATAATCATGATCATGATGCAAATGAAAAATCAGATGAAGTGAATGAATCCTCCTCCAGTCCATCTGAGGTATTATAATTTATAAACAATGTACTATAATTAGCTTTCTAGAAAGAAAACCTCCTTTTGTAGTGACTACATAGACTATAATACACATTTCCATAAACCAAATGATCTCATTCTATCTATCTATCTATATTTAATAAATACCTACTCTGCTTTACTTTTAATGCAAAATATAAATTGTAACCAAAAAAAATTATTTATATGTCTGTGTATAGACAACAACAAGCAGTCCATCATTATCTTGGGTCAATGGTGACATTGTGGTTAAAGGCATTTTGAAACAATCTGCTCGATGTCGTAGTATGTCAGAGAGTTGGATTCATGATATGTCATCATCTCAAAAGGGAAAGGTATGAGATTAATTAGGATATTATGTCATTCATATATCTATAGGCTTTTGCTTTGCATATACTTTGGTGGTGGCTATATCAATTACTTCTGTTGGGCATTGCATACTTTCACTTAAAATTTTCACTTATTGTATAACTCAAATATATAATGACAGGATGAAAACTTCATTTCTCTGGAACACTTGAATGAAAGTGATGAGCTATTGAGTGAGTCTCCTACATTAGAAAAATGTGTTAGATTCAGTGATTCTGTCCAACGTCAACTTTATCGAAGCAATTCATCAATTTTGGGTCAACGTAAAAAGAATCAAAGGAAATCAAAGAATAAAAGGAAGCAACGTGAAAGATGTAACTCGGAAGGATCTGTCTCATCAATGGATGAATGTGAATTTGGTGCTAATAATAAGAGTCAACGCAAGAAACCCACTACTACTGTTAATAATAACCCTCCTGGTGATAATTCAAAAGACTGATCAAAACAAAAATTTGACATCACATAGTAAGCTAATCTAAAAAAAATACTACAAATCTGTTCATAGTATATAAATGTAAACTACACATCATACAGAACTATATAAGAAAGTAGTCGATGGTACTATATAATCTAGTTGAAGTAAAAATACTGCATGTATAGAATTGAAACTTAATCAAAAAAAAATATTGTGACCAACTATTTACAACAGTATATACAATCTTCTACAAAAATTCCTTTAATACTAGTTGATAGAACTTTATAGCTAGCATGTCATATCTATAATCGTGTAAAAATATATGCACGTTAAAAATACCTTATTATATTACGAAAGACTTTGTATAATTAATACACAGCATTTGAAAAGTTTTGTAGAGTTTAGTAAAGTTTATTATTATGTAGTAGAAACCTGTGGACTGGAAAATTATTTAAAAAAAACTATTGTGATCCTCTCTATGTAAATGTAACAAATTATACAAAACTTTACTGGGGTAAAAAAATGTTGTAAATATACATATAATATGTTATATAGTTGATAATCCCCGTGAAAATAAACATGTACATTTAGTAAATTGAACAATAAAAATTATTACTGAATCAGTAATAGAAATATGAAGCATTTCATGGCTCATTTTTATTAATTTCATGCTCATGCAAAATCATATTGCATAAACATAGCATAGGATAGCATCATTGTAATGGTGGATGAATGTGAGACTGTCTGCTGTTCTATCATAAGAGTGCCAAACCCATATCATATGACATATGATGATGTCAGATGTTTGTGTTGTGCATTGAGGAAAGGAGGAAGGAATTTATTTGTTTACTAACTTTTTGCACAACAACATTACTAATACACTTTAATTGAGATGTATTCTTCCATCTCGTTGTGCTTATTAGTGGCATGAATCATGTCAGTTAGTAGTTTAATTTTGATCTACTAAGTACGTATCAAATCTAATATAAAAGTGAACCTTGAATTTCATTGTAGAAAAGAAGAGTTCATCAATCATCATCATCATTCGTTATGGTTCGTTAGTATTTACTTGGCTGTCAACGTAACCTTTGTGCTAAGGGCTTTCTGGAAGAAAAAGTAGCCCTCAAAGGCCAATTAATTAATTACTGGAAAAATGCTCAATTAGTTTGTTGTTGTGAGGAACATTTGTGACATTTTGTAATGTATTTCATCATTCCTCTTGAAGAAAAAACAAAATTATCATCATCCTACTATCATAATAATCATTATTATTGTTGCTATTGTCAAAAGTCGTCAGCTACTGCCACAGTCAGCTTCCATTATGAAAATTTCCAAAGTTATATTTCTATGTATTATTCTTAGTATCACAGTAATTTCAATTTACTTGTCAAAGCTCTCCAATTTAATTGCCATCAACTATGACTCTAATTTGCCATCGGCGGATTCATCATCCTCGTCATCCGGTTTTTCTTCTATTACTTCTGACACCCAATTAGGAACATCTATGAATCATGTCATGTGGTTTATTCAGGTATAATATTAAGTATAACTAAATATATGTATGTAAATCTTGTTCAAGGTTTAATATTATTAATTTATGTTTGTATTATGTATGATAGATTTCTGATATTCATCTCAGTATCTTTCATGACCATGGACGAGTTGATGATTTTCGTGAATTTTGTAATGTCACAATAGATACGATAAAACCAACAGTTGTCCTTGCATCAGGTATATAATAATTGAAATTAATGTAGTAAATTGGTTTGGATATATAAATGGCCATTTTATGATTGACAGGTGATTTGGCAGATGCAAAAGCCATAGATAACATGGGTTCAGATCAGTTTGTTCAAGAATGGAAATATTATAGTGAAATTCTAGAGCAAACTAAAATTGTTGATAAAACTATTTGGTTAGACATTCGTGGAAATCATGGTATAATATTGTATAAAATGTTAATAACTAAAGTTACATTTAATAATGTTGTTCATTTTTTTATGTTTATAGACAACTTCAACGTTCCAAGTTTAGCTAATCAGAAAAGTTATTTTCATCAGTACTCAATACAAGGCAAACGGCATCTTCGTTCCTATATGTACACTGTTAAAAAAGATATGGATAGTTATTCTTTTATTGCAGTAGATGCTTGTCTTGACCCAGGACCTCGAAGGCCTTTTAATTTCATTGGTACTATAGCTCCAGAACAATATCAAATGCTACAAAGATTTGAAGAAGAGAGTAAAAAGACTAGCAATGCTACAATTTGGTTTGGTCATTATCCTACATCTTGTATTCTTTCTTCTAATCCATCTGGAATACGTGAATTGATGGCTGATGGAACTGCTTATCTTTGTGGTCATTTACATACACTTGGAGGTTTTGTACCGGAGATGTATACGATGCAAAAATCGGGGATACTCGAATTAGAATTGGGTGATTGGAAAGACAACAGAATGTAAGCACAACGATTATTTAGACTTTATTTTATTAGTTTCTATAATGAATTCTCATAATTTCCCAATATATACAACATATATCTTTTTCATTGTCATTTGCACAAAAATTCCATTCTAAACTAAAATAAGGAAGCCACCATTGTTTTTCCAATTGTTGTATTGCTCCAGCACAACTACCACCTAAAAATTCTAAATATTTTCGAAATTGATCAGTTTTACATGGAAAGTTTATTGAAAGTAGTAAAGCTTCTAGTTGTAGTTTGATTAGTATAAACTTGAGATTTAGTCCAGAGTTACTGTTTGTCGTTTTTGATTTTAAATATATATTACAAAAATTCCATGAATTTAATATTTGTTGTACTACTAGATCTTCTTTATCTTCTTCAACTAGTGATGGTAATGGCAAATGATTTCCATCAGAGTCATAATATTCAGGAGATAATAGACGCATAAAATGACAAGATGTTTGAAATATTTGAAATAGAAAAAACTTGATTGTATCATACGTTTCAACACTTAATGCTATATCTAATGCAGCAAGTTGATGTTTCAAAGTAATTTTAAGTAGATCAAGTATTTCTTCAGTATTTTTTCTATCACTAACAAGATTTTGTTTATAAATTATTTCAATTTGAGCATTATTTACAGCAAGTATATGATATATCATATCAGTCATTAGTTGAATTGATGAAATATCTTCTCGTTTTGCAAAATGTTTACTTTCTTTATTATTTTGATTCTTTGCATCAGTTTTATTTGGTTTAGGAGTTTCTTTCTGTCCAAAAAAGCTATCAGATAAATTTCCTTTTCCTTTTGATAATGCTGATATAGTATGTCGTTGTCCATATATTACATTCATTATTTCCAAATATACTTTCCTAACATCATTCATTTCTTCTTCTTCTTCTTCCCAATTAAATTCATCAAGATTTTCTACACTATTTAATTCAATTAACAACTTATCACATGCGATACAAACATTAGATAATATTGAATGTTGTTCTACTGATGATGATGATGATGAATTTAATATCATTACTAAAATAGCTTGAAGTTGAATTTTAATGAATTTATATTTTAAATTCCAATATTCTTTACCAATAGCTTCATGTACTTTATTCAATGCTTTTGTAATTATGACTTTTAGTTGTTGATTCTTAGTAGAAGAAGTACTTTTCTTATTTTCTTTTAATGATATTTCATACAGAGCTTTACACGTATGAGAAATTCCTTTTAGCATAAGTTTGATAGATTGTAAAAGGTTTGCAGACAACAACACATCCATAGCTCCAATTTGATTACAAAGAACTGAAATTAGAGTATAATGTAACGATGAAGTACTATTTGCGGATAATGAAGAAGAAGAAGAACGTTTTCCTTGATTCTCATATTGATAAACTTGTAGAGCAATATCTGTAATATATTTCATTAGTTCATTCATTCCTTCTTGTGGTGTTCGTTTTTGTTGATTAGTCTGTAGCTGTTTTTGAGATGAAGTTGTAGCAATTGTCTTGTCCTCAGATTTGACTGATTGATTTTCTTCTGATTTATCATCTTCAGTATCATTTTTTGATGAGCAAAAACGCTGGAATGTTCTATTTATTGAAGTTTGTGATGACGAAACACATAAATTAACACTTGAATTTGTCTTTATTGCTGGTGGTTGAAGTAGAGTATGGCAAGTATTTTGAATTTGTTGACATAATGAGATGAATTTACCTTCTACATCATACCATGAGTTTGTATGATGACTTTCACTTGGAGAGAGCGGATTGAAGAAAGTTGGATGTGAAAAGTTGTTGTTATTAGGTCTAATTGTTGAATATTTGATTCCATTAAAATATGGTAGCTGAAAATGCAAAAACTGTTAAAATTAGTAAAAGAATTTATGTAGAAGAATGTATGAAACATACCAATGAGGGAAGAACCATTTTGAGCTTATTAGTAGCTTGTCAGTTTCAGGAAAGTTTTAGTATGATAAAGAAGTTTTTTCCCGACTTGAAAATCATTCTACAAAGAGTTTAGAGGAATTCTGTAATAGTAGAAATGTTTTCATAGTTACTTTACGTTTCACTTTTTCTTTCTGAATATTTCAGGTACCGGCTTGCAGCTTTTGACCATGGAGTATTCTCTTTTATTGACGTTGAACATGATAAATGGCCAGTAATATTAGTTACCAATCCTAAAAATGTACTATTTAATATGGCTACGAAAGAGCCGACATATCTAGCCAAACTCTCTACTCATATCAGGTACCGCTATTAAAAATATACAATAACGGTTTCAGTAAATATCTTTTAATTTTTTATGTGTTTCTTTCTAGACTACTAGTATTTTCTACAAGGACGATGGAAACTGACAAACTCTCTACTCATATCAGGTACCGCTATTAAAAATATACAATAACGGTTTCAGTAAATATCTTTTAATTTTTTATGTGTTTCTTTCTAGACTACTAGTATTTTCTACAAGGACAATGGAAACTGTAAGAGTAAAAATTGACAATGAAGACTGGGTAGAATGTCAATGTCCTAATAAAAATGAACCTTTATACGTTTGTAAATGGAATCCATCATTATATGCCAATGACTTACATTACATCCATGTAAGTAAAGTATTTCATTTGTTGTTTTGTTCATAATAGTTTAATGAGAAAAGTTACACATTTTTGTCACTAAATCAGGTTTATGCTAGAGACACCGGAGGAAATTATAATGAAATTACGCAGCCTTTTTCGCTCGATGGATCTCGAGTTTACTTTAAACTTATTCCAAGAATTATACTAATGACTGATGCTACTAAAGTTGTAAGTTAATTACTTTACTTTGACTTTTGTACGAATAATACATCTTTTCTATTCAATTTTATAGTTTAAATTCGGGTTTTACTTTCTCGTCATAATTGGAGTAGCAGTTCTTACATCCATCAAAATTCTTCATATTCTAGTCAGGGGTAAGCAAAGAAATATTTTAAATACTTTCCAATATTCCAATTCATAATTTTGTTTACTTTTGTATTATAGACGGTAAGATGCAACGTCCGAATTTATTCGATGTACCATTTGGTTCTTGGATTCGTAAATTATGGATTTTAACATCAATCAACAAATTATTTATTCCATTAATTCTTTATCCTATTTATATAACAATTGGACCATGGTTTATTGGAGAAGTAATTGATAGTCATATTGGCATATCATTTGTATGGGGAACATATGTCGATGGTAAAATTCTTCCAGGAGCTTTCACTTATTTTTATGGTTGTGTCCAAATGTTACTTTTCCATCTACCATTCATAGTTGTGCTATCAAATTGTGTCAATTGTCGATTCCATTCCATTTGCATTGACAACAAAATGTACAGCAATTTAGTTTGGAATCATTTACCATGCTTCATTCTTTTATTTTTACAATCAGTATTTGCTTACTATTTTTGGTTAGCATATGGTCTAATGGCTTTTATTCTTGGACCATTAAGAACTTGGTCCACCATTATGGCTATTTATATGTGGTTCTCATCAGCTAAACTAACATCTTCAGATTTCACTGAAGCTTTATCGATTTGGACAAATAGAGACCATCATTCTATATCTAATGGAGAACATGAAATGTAAAGAAAGTCCCTTAATATTATAAAAGTATTTTTGTAAACAAAGAAGTATCAATTAATTATTTCGAATGTCCCATATCGATTTTTACATTATTATTATTTAATATAATTTCAATAAGATGTAAGTAGTAGTCGAGAACAATATGCTTAAAAAATTGTAGTACAACCTTAACAGTAAATAGTGCTTTGAGTTACTAACTTTGTAATGAAAGGAGGGGTAGTAGTAATAGTTTAATACTGCAGCTGAACTGTGATTTTTATAATTTGTTATTATTTATATGTGTTAATGGGGTGCTCGTAATAATATTTATACCAAATATATTTTTCCTATGTTTTGACACTGACAAAGAAGTGAGTGTGTGAATTATCTTGTTTTGATTTTTTAGATTATTATATGAAGGCTAATTATCAGGTTATTATTGTTGTAAATTAACTTAAACTATCGATTTTAACTGTAGAGCTTATTATATATAAAAGTGTACTGTATATTTAATGAAATTAATTTCAAGGCTATCATGCAATATGACTTTACGATCAAGATTCTTTGGTGCATTTAGAAAAAAGTATTAAATTAAGGCAAATACAAAAGAAAAGGATATGCAATGTACCTGTATGTATTATTGTTAATTAACCACCATAAAAAAAACTTTCTTCCGAATGAAAAGAGATTTTTGCTCATAAGTGAAATTGGTAGTTATTATATATTAAATTATATGTAATAATGACAAATCTGTAATATTAGTCAGTCATAATCTATGCATTTCTATTTAGAAAATCGAAACAAATGTATGTAATACATAAAAAATACATATGAAATAAATAAAATAATGCCAAATAAGTTAATTATAGTTTTTATCGTCATCATCATCATTTTCTTTGCTACTTGGTTCTTCTTGTGTTGAAATTGGTTCTATTGGTTCTCCATATCCATATCTTGCAGATAAAAGGCGTTTAATATTGGCATTAACTCTGTTTAATGGTGATTGCATTCTTACAGCAGTCTAAAAAATAATTAGAAGGTTGTATTTATAATGTATTAAAAGCCTATATGAAATAAATTTTTTACCTCAATTTGTTGAACTACTGCAACTTCATTAGGCCAAGATATTAAATTAGTTACAAGTGCTTTCTTTGCACTACCTAATCTTCCAGTTCTGCCACATCTATGAACATAGTCTGCCATAAATCTCGGAAATTCATAGTTAATTACATGACCAGTCTGTTATAAAGTAAAGATAATATTTTTAGTATGAAGAGAAGAAAAAAGAACAGCAATAATGTAACAACTTTCTTACACGAATAGTATCTATTCCTCTGGAACCAAGATCAGTACAGACTAGAACATTAACATCACCAGATTGATACATTTCCATACGCTCTTTTCTTAATCCTGGTTGAAGCTGTCCACTTAATCCTACACAAGGGATACCTTGTTCTTGTAAATATTTATAAAGCCAGTAACAGCAGTCACTTTTATTGCTATAATAAAATAATTTCAAGAAGTAAATACTATGAAACTATTTACATTTATGACTTTATGTACTTACCAAAATATCATCACTGGAATTTTATTTTGAATATCATTTTGAAGGATTTCAATCAGTTTATTTACTTTTTGACTTTTTCTTACACGCAAAAACGTTTGAGTTACATGAGTTAAAACATGATGAAGATATGGAGTTGTAACACGGCTCATTGTTTCAATCTATATGTATTTAACAGAAACGTTAATTATAAAACTTTAAATTAATTTGTCAGTTTATTAAAAATTTTTACTTACTGGTACTACTTCTCCAAGAATCGATTCTATACTTTTAGGCATCGTGGCACTAACCAAGTCAATTGCAACCATTTTCTTTCTTGTATCTGTAAACTGTAAATGAATCAAGTTGTTAATAAAAAAAGGTAGGTTTAGCAAAAGAAACATACATTAAAATGCCTTAAGAATGCCAGAACTCCTTCAGAGAAACTATCATCCATCAGTGTGTCAGCTTCATCAAGTACAACATTCTCAACTTTTGTAAGGTCATAGATATTACTTTGAGTTAATACAGAGATGACATTCACAGTAGATACCAATAAGTCAACATCTCTTAATGGTGGCGTCTTAATTTTTGCTCCAAGACCACCTCCCTGAAGAACTTGAACAATGATACCCAATTGTTCTCCAATGGCGTTCGCAACATTCTATATTTTTTTTTAAAATACAATAATTATTAGAATTAAAAGCTAAGGTTTGTTTATAGAAATAACGAAATTACATAAATCTGATCAGTTAATTCACGACTAGGAACTAAGATAACAGCTAATGGTTGATTCACTCCTCTCTTTTTTCTTCCTCTTTTCTCCATTAAAATATGTTGTAGTAAAGGTAGCAAATATGCAAATGTTTTGCCACATCCAGTCTCTGCAGCTATAATTGAATTATTTCTTTTAAGGATTTCTGGAATTGCAAATCTCTATAAGAAACAGAGTAATAATAATAAACACTTCCTTAATATATTATGATATCTACCTGTATTAAAGATGGTTTCGTAATATCAATACTTTTCAAAACATTTATAATCGATTCTTTCAATCCAAGAGATTCAAATGTTACGTCAGGATCACTCATTTCATCAAGTTGTTCTTGTAAACTCTGTAAAAATATTAGATTTAAAGGCTTAAGATAAGTTCAATTATAAAGTTAACTACCTCTCTTTGTGGTTTAATTGTAAAATAATCATCTACAGATTTATAATGGGTCCATCCTTTAGAAGCTAATGGTAATGGCTTTCTCTTGTCATAAGTTTGTCCTATGTAGTGATTAAATTCATGACGTTTGCATAATATTCCGATTTTCTGTATTTATATAAATAAAGTGACAATAAGAAATTGAGTACAAATATAATTAAAGAAAGTGTCATTAGTCATTATTACAGTTGAGCCACGACGAGATGCTTCAATGATTCTTATTCTTTCAGCACGTGCTGTACTTTCTTTCTTAACTTTTCTCTCTAATCTTTTTT
>VCNE01008896.1:0-15696 GCA_009869805.1 Oncopodura yosiiana
ATTTAGTTTGAACAAATCCTCGTCGTTGCTTATACTTTTTCTGGTAACTGTTGCTAAAAATTGTTTTAAAAAACTACTAATTTATCACGTCTCATAATCTTTTAAAGCGACTTCTGCATCTAACATGTCAAAAATTGATTGCTTCATTGTTGTAGTCTCATTTTCTTCTTTTTCATCATCATGCTTATCATCTGCTACCTCAACAGTTTGTTTTTCTTCAGCATGTTTTTCAATAACTGTCGTCTCAATTTTTCGTTTATCCAATTTATCAGGTTTAATAATTGGAGCTTTGGTAGTTGGTTTCTTTTTATTTTTATTCTTAACTATTATATCATTTCTATATCTATTCTTTCGGATTGGATACGATGGATTTGTATATGAATAAGGATTTTCTAGATATTCACTATGTTTTGAATAACCTTTGACAGTAGGTAACTCAACAATATTATCTGAAATCAAACGATTTCTTATTCTCTGTCTCATTCTATGTCTAATACCTCCACCACCACTACTGCTACTCCAACCATTATTACTATTACTTCCATAATGAGCAAATGGATGTTGAAATCCTCCAATAGAAATAGTATAAGATGTATGAGCATCACTAATACCAAAATACTGTTTCACCAACTCAATAAATTCCTCCAAACACAAACTCTGCAGCTTTCACAAAAATATAAGACACAACAGCTTTCCATCCATAGTTCATAACTAGAGAAATGATCCAATCTATATTAACATTTTGACTATAATAAGTTGACACTGGATATGGCTCAGCAACTAGAGTTGATGATGACACTGGTTTATTTGTATATGAATGCTCAACTGGAACATGAGGACTATAATAATCATTATGATGATGATTATTATGATCATTATGATTGTGATATGAAACGTCATGTCCATATCCAGGAGAGTCATAATGTTCATCACTATGATGTGATGAATAATTAGGAGCTGACCAACCATTTGATGGAGCACTCCAGCCGGTAGAAGTTGTAGACGCTGATGGCCAGCCATAATTTTGATTTTGAGATGGTGATGCATACTGATAATGATTCTGTGAGCCAGCAGTTGCAAGTGGATGATGATGATTATTATTATTCACATTATACACACGACTTGCACCATTATTATTATTGTTATTATTGTAATTTGTTGGAGTTGATGCATAATTAGCTTGTGCAGCTGGAGCATTATTATTATAGCTAACTGTCACAGAGTCTATAGTACTTGATGCACCAGTATTTCCATAATATGATGGCTGATGTTGATGTTGTTGTTGTTGCATGCTATAATTATTGGAATACTGTTGAGTTGGTGGTGGTCCTTGTGGCCCTTGTGATTGGAAATTGTAATTATTATTATTTGTGTCATGATGTTGATATGATGTCGCTTGTGTTGGATAGGAACCATATTGATTATTTGTGTTGTACTGATGATAATTTTGAGGAGTATTATTGTTATTATTACTCTGCCATGTTCCTTGTCTTGGCGAAGGCCCAAGGCCTGGAGCAACCACTGGTGGTTGTAAACTTACTAATTGTGATGGGACTCCATTATTTCGCCCTAAAAGAATAATTAATTACTCATGATTTTCTTTTACAAAGATAGAATCTCTCATAGTACACGTTTTTGCTCTACATATTTTTTTATCAAAAATTTACTAAAATCTTACCTCTCTTGTGTGCTGCTAATGTAATATCAAGAAATAAAAATAATAAAAGAAGGCCGGTTGTAGAGAATATCCGCATGATTTGTGACTAGTTTGCACACACACACGTTACATGTGTGCTATTTGTTTTGTTATGCACTATCCTTTAATGAAATACACAGGAGTAAACTACTACTTCTCCTTCTTCATACACCAAAGTTCAACAACTAAATGAACCTGAAACTCTTTAACTTTGTTTTCTTTCTGTCTTTCTGAAACGGATCTCAAATTCGCACAATGTGTTGTTATTACATGCGTATACCTAAGTGAAGTTTAATAAACAATCTTGACTCGCCTTGTCTTCCTCTTCCTATCCTATAATTTTGATACTTTATAACTCTAAACTTTAACCCACTAGTCAATGAGAGAGAAACTGTGGATGTATATGCAACAAAAATTATGAAGGAATCAACAAAAAGTAAATAGTGTTGTGCAGTGGGAGAATTCTACAAGATGATACTCAATGAAGTGTATAGAGGAAAACAAGAAGAAGAAGTTGAGAGTATCAAATTATTACACATTCCATATCTCTTGTTGCAAAGTCAAGTCACTGTAGACGAAGAGAAGATACCAGTTTTTCCACCACCATCTTTAAGTCGTGTCACAGATATGATAGTGATTTGGTGACCTCAATGGCAAAATATACGTAAGTTCTTCTCTCACTTATGATGATGAAGAAGAGGAAGAAAAAGAAACCTCTCAAAATGCTAGCAATGTCATATGTTAAAAGTCAATGTAAATGTAACATGTATACATCTCTTAAACTCATCCTTTGGCCTATTGCTTCAAGTCTCTTTCTCTCTCTCTAATTGTGAGTTGCATTTTTTGGCAATTATGTTTTTTGTAAAAAAAACTTTCGCATATCATGTGTACGCTACTGCAACTGAAATTCATAAAAGAGAGATAGAAAGATGAATGAAATTAGGGGCTTGTTTGCATTTATGTATGAACAACTTTTTTAGAATAAAATTGATGATGCGATATACTTCATATACTTCAATGATGATGATGATGAGTTGATGGGTTAATATGTACGAGTAGTAATTTGTAAAGATAATGTATCATGTACCATTTGCCAAATTTCTACGTATGTATGTGAGTTTTTTGATCACGATCCATATACTTAGAGGTGAAACAAGCTAAAAGAGAGGCAGGTGCAAAGTCAAAGTAAGGATTAAAAGGGTCAACTACAAAAATTGATGATGATTATGATCATGTGTGATATGAAAGTTAATTAGGGAGTGCCTGCTTATAGTATAGAAGATGCTGTTATTTGTATTTTGTTCTTGTCTGTGATTTAGTTGAAGGTGCAAAGTCAAAGTAAGGATTAAAAGGGTCAACTACAAAAATTGATGATGATTATGATCATGTGTGATATGAAAGTTAATTAGGGAGTGCTTGCTTATAGTATAGAAGATGCTGTTATTTGTATTTTGTTCTTGTCTGTGATTTAGTTGGAACGAGAAGGGACAGACTAACTAAAAAGAAGGTAGTTCAGTGGGTTTTAGCTAGTAGCAAAATATGTATTATTATGTAGTTGAGTAGCCGGTTAGTTGTTGGCATAAGTTGTATTTCTTGAAATTGGTTGATTAGTACTGTTACTTTAACGTTCATTACTAAATGTATATTTTTTTCTTCTATGCTATACAAGACTGTTTTCTATGCGTAAACATATAACATATTTGTGACATTGACTATATAGTTATCATTTTACATTTTTATAAAGATTATATTTATTACACTACTATTTACAACAGTTCATATCATATCATATACCTTATGTAACAATGATCATCTTAATGTCGGTGTTCAATCAACACATGATAAGTTTGAGGTGCTAAGGTCATTCCTACTCTAGCATCAGTCGATGGAGTTGGATGATTTGGAGGTTTGCTAAAAATTTAAATGAAAATGTTGGTAAAGTTAGATTAATCAAATGCAATTAAGAACAAGTTAAAAATACCTAAATTTATAATGTTGTAAGAATGCAGTAAAGTAATAAAAGAGTGTTGCTCTTGCGAGTACTTCTCCCAAACACATTCTTTTCCCTTGTCCAAAAACCAACAAATTCTGAGTATTACAAATGCTTCCATTTTCGTCAATGAAGCGATCAGGATTAAATTTTAAGGGTTCTTTCCAAACAGATGGATTTGTGTGTGCACTGTACAAATTAATGCAGCCTAATGTACCCTACAAGAAAATAAAATAATTAGAGAATATTTGAGATTAATAATTAGAGCTACCTTTGGAATTGTATATTTTCCAGTACTATCCTTCAAGAGTAACAGTGCGAATTGGTGCCCTTTGTAATATTGGTACAACATTTGCTAGACGCTGAATTTCCAGAATTGTTGCTTCTGTGTAAGGCATTCTGTGATGAAACAAATATAATGATTTTATGCTACACACTTTGGATAAGTAGTTAGTAAAATTACTAACTCTGTTCTATCGTTTGCTGATGGAAATCTGTCGCGTCCAACAACTCGATCTGTATTTTAATATATATTTTCAAAGAAATGTCTCATTTTTACGAAAATGTTTTAGAACTGACTTACCAATTTCCTCTTGAACTTTAGCTTGCACATCAGGATTAAGAAGCCTAAAAAATTGATTATTAGTATATTAGGTTGTCATTGTTGAAATTCTAATATTAAATTACTAACTATATAAATAGTACTTACATAAACAAAATTCCAAATTCAAGAGTATTACTCGTTGTTTCTGATCCTGCTGCAAATAAATCTAGACAAGCAACACTAAATTCATCATCAGTATAATAATTAGTCTTTGGATTATTTTTTTTGTGATTATCTATCTCTTTCAAAAATACATCTATGTAATCTCTCTGATCGTTTTGATATTCTCCAAGTTGACGACGTTCCTTCAAAATGTTTTTAAATCTACCATAAATTTCTCCTAAAATTCTTCCACGCATTCTTCCATTAGTTGTAAAATTCATTGTAAATGGTGTTAAAAATGGAAAAGCCATCATTACATTACTTCCATAACCCATAATTCTCATTATGTTACGAATTCCAGTTGTGAATTCATGAAGTTTAGGATCATCATGAGAAAATCTTTCTGCTGCAATCATACTCCATAAAATATTTAGGACAGATATAGTAAAAAATTGATCCATTAAAATTATGTTGTCTCCAGCATCAATTCTTTTATTAAGATGTGCCATTAGATCTGTCAATTCTTCTTCCATTGTAGCTTCTTGTCCTTTTTGTTTACCATAACCAAAATCTCTTAAAGTTCTTAGAGAAAATCTTCTCAACTCTTTCCATGATTCACCATTTGAAAATAATAGACCTAATGGTTTGCCAAATGACCTAGCCAATATCCATTTATCTACATATCTGTCAGCCCAATCTTCACTCATTAGTACTTGTTTCATAACCTTTGGATCATCAATAACAACTGTTTAAAAGAATATATATATAATTTAAATTCTCTTTTTGTTATATAAAATATTCTAAATAACCTTGATATGTACGTCCAAGTTGTAGAGAAAAAATTGAACCATAATCTTTGGCCATTTGCTGTAAAATTTTGTATGGTGCATTTTCAGTTTTCTTTCTTTTAACAAGTTCAAATAAATTTCCAACAATTGGATAACGTAGTGCTCCGGGTGGCAATGTTCTATTTGCTTTAATATTGTCGATAGCAAACCATCCTAAAAGAAGGCCGACTAATGTAGCAAAAAGTACCAAAAATTCTAACAACATCTTGACTTGAAGACTTACAGAGTCATACTAAATATAAAATATTATGAAAGTGATATAATATGTCCAGCACAGACCAAACAGTGCATATATATCTATTGTAGATTGTATATACCTCATCATGTAAAGCAAGAGAAGATGGCCTTGACTGAAGCAGCAATAAATAGAGAGAGAAAAAAATTTGAAAGGGTGATATAAATGATAATAATAATAATATTAATATCATCTCAAAAGACATGATTCCATAATATGTTTACATTACATCATTTCTGATATTCTTTATCTTTCTTTTTATTCAATTATTATTATCAAAAGTAACAAAGTTCACATTGCGACAAACTTGAGAAGAACACACAACCATTTGTCTAAAATGAACTGATGGACAAGGAGAAACCTCATCTTCATTCAATGTATTCTTAATAATTATACTTAATGCTGGTCTTGATTGTTTATATGTAGATTCTAAACTTCGACGAATTGATTGACAAACATATTTAGGTGTAGAACCAATGACTGCATAAAACATTATCAAACTTTCACATGAAGAAAATAGGTCCATACAATGTGATTGAGATAGTGGTTGATCATTTGAAGATGACCAAATTAATACACGTTTCAGTTTTTTACAATGTTGTAAACTTTCTAGAAGAAGGAATACTATGGCCAATATATGGTTGTTCAAATCTAAAAGTAAAATTTTTTATATATATTTAATATATTATGACAGTTTGTGCTATAAATATTTTTTTACCTAAAATCTATTAGCGATTCACATTTGATTAGAGCAGTACATAGTTGTGACATAAAAATACATTTCCCTGTTATATATCCTAGCTCTGTCAATCTCAAACTCTCCAATAATTTACAATATGTAGCAATCTGTTATGTGTAAAAGAACAATTATATATTATTTTAACAGAATTATATGAATTTTAAATCAAATACCTCAATTAAAAAATTTCCATTGACAATAGGAATTTTAATTAAAGTCAATTTCCGTAAGTGGTGCCAATTACTAATGCCCGAAAGAGCTCGTGTCATGTTGCAATGTCCAGGTCCAACCAAAGGAGCACTAGTGAGTTTTTATGTAAAGCAATTTATTAAAAAATCTAACTTTCAAAATTATTATTATAATTTACTTACGCCTTGGAAAATCCTATTTCCAACTCTTCTATATTTCTACATGCTTTTACTAATATATCAAGTCCACATATATCATTATCATCAGAATTTTCGTTAGGCACTCTTGCTATCCTCCTTCTTTTCTTAAATAATCCTGATGAGTCATCATCGTCATCATAATTTTGATTTTGACTAGTTGAAGGTATTATTCGTGGAGGAAACACATAACCATCTATTGCATAGAAATAGTCCTTAAGTATTTTCGAATCTCTAATTATAAGTAAAAACTCTGGTGGTAAAGATAAACGTTTTAATCCACAAATTGAAGATATAGATGTACATTCTGGATATTCAATCATTTGAGCTTCACTAATATTTGCATGTAATAATTTAGAATGATTTCTAGCAAATCGTTTCCAATCTAATCTAAAATTAAATGCTTTCAAGGTAAATGCTTCCAAATTAGTTGCAGTGTCGAGTATATCATTTAATGATGTAACAGATCGAAATCCATGTGTAACTTCAACAGATTTGCACTAATATACGGACAAGAAAACGAGTATACATTTAATAAGTAATAAAATTCGCTTTAAATTAATACTATATCTTACATTTGATAAATTACTATCTCTGACAACATTTATTGCTTCTGCCATCAAAGGAAAACAAAAACTTGTAGAAGAATTGAGTTTCAATAAAGGCCAGGTTCTTAAATTCTCATTAAGATTAGTAGTATTATTTGTTTGTTGTCGAGGACTAATACCACCTGAAAATGGTATAGATAATAATGGATGATCAATAAATAGTTTCTTTGGACTAATGTCATGTTTCTGGAAATTACGAAGTATTGATAATATTAGTTTTGGAGTATAGATTCTTGGTGGTTCAGCTACAGTCATAACAAATGTATGTAAAAAAGGAAAATCAATTTCTTGACGAAAAACTTCTTTATGTAAGTTTGTTGTAAATTTGACTTCTTGATAAGTTCTTGGTGAACTTGTAATATATAATTCTTCTAAATTAGTACACATTGAAATTAGATAACATAAAGATGAATGAGATGATACAAATATCTCATCTGGAGAAGTTGATATCATTGGAATGTCAACAAGAAGGCATTTTAGTCTCATTAATTGCTGTTCAAGTTCATTTAATTCTGAATAAGCTGTGAGATCATTATTATTATTATTACTACTCTTATTATTAGGTGATGAAGTTTTTTGATGTTTTGATCTAATACTATCTTCCAACCGATGATCCCAAGTAAAAGATATATTTGCTAGCTGTGAAGGTGAAGATGTTAGAATTTGATACAAGTGGATCCAAGATAATTGAGTTCCAGCAGCATAAAAGCTCTGCAAGTACAAAGTAAAAGATGTTAAATTATAGTAGTATGACTTGATATATTAATGTGAGTATCATATAAGAATGATACCTTGAGATTAGACAAACGACAAACAATATCTCTTATAACTCCAGATGGAACAAAATATAAATCATTGAAATTTAATACTGTAATTATCTGTGACCTATCTTTTATAAAATTTACAAAATCTAGTCTGTTTGATATTCTAAGATCCCAGTGAAAAGATAAGGTTTCACAAAAAGAACGATCTTTTAACAGTCTGGAAAAATTTGTGCATGATTGAGACAAATGAATCAAAGTCTTCTTTTCTTGGCAAATATTTGACTATCTTGAGTAGAATTTCGTCACTAAATTCTAATATATTATGATTAGAAGAAAAACTCATCTTATAGGTTTCTAGTGATAAACTATTATATAAAAAAATGCCGAAAACTGGTTGAAATTCTAGAAAAGTAAATCACAATTTCTTCTTGGTAAAAATTTGACTGTGTCGTTTTATTTAAACTTGTTGGTTTCGTACAATTCACAATGTGAATTTCACATTGTGCCCCTAACGTTTTTGATGAGGTAGCATTTTTCTTTGTCGTCTTGCAAGAAAATATTTGCATAATAAAAACCAACTCTAGTTAGAGTTAGACAGTAGCAGATGTTGTCGTAGTCCATTTAGATTTAGAGATTTAGACGTGTGCCAATTTGCCGAAGTGTTTATTATTTGATATCACAATTATCGCATATATCGATATCGCGATTTGCATTCCTGTCAAAATATTTTAAAACTCCAACAGGTGCCAGATATTACAACTTTTCAGTCTTGTTTTTTTAGATCTCCAAGTTTGAAGTTGGTAAGGAAGATTGTAAATTTTTATTTTTCCAGTCTCGTAAATTCTCAATCAATTACAATTTGTATTTATTTATTTCAGAATCAATTATGGGTGCGCACATGTCATTAGATGATGATGAAAAATTGAACAAAGAGTTTCTTGTTCGTGATCTTGAAAGAATTTTATTACCACCAGGAATTGTGATGACTAGACTTTCAAGTACTAATAATGATTATCCTAGTTCTACTGGTGGTGATGTAAGCAAATTTGAGAACTTTAGAGTTAACAATAAAAAGTTTAGATTGCTACCACAGAATAGAATGAATATTTCAGCTCTTAGAGACATGGAAGAATGCATTGAAGAATATCATTATGGTAAGTACTACAGTTTATTAAAAAACATATTTCATACCTATTTAAATCTACCTATATTACATCATTGCCTAAATTTTTTTGTTACAGATATGTATTTCTTGTGCCGAATTTTGGCTCCTTTTGGTCGAATGAGTGCTATTACTACAGTTGTTGATGATCCTGAAGGAGAACTCGGTGTTCGTTTATCAATTTATGGCTACAACGAGGACCTACAATATCGTCTTTGTCCTGGAACAATTTTAGCTATAGTCTATCCTTGGTTTAAACCTGCTGCTGATGGTGGATATGTTGTCCGAGTTGAAGATCCAGCTAATATAGTAATTGTCACTGATGAACATATGCAACAATATTTACCAGATATAGAATGGAAAGGTGATTTACCAGAAAAATGGAAACCACAAGGATATCGTGCTCCAGTTAGTGTTGCTGAATCATGGAAAAGAAAAGGAAATGAATTTTTTGTTCAAAAGAAATATTCTGATGCTTTGAATTGCTATAAAAAAGGGTTGAAGAAATCACCTAAAAATATTGATTTGCTATCTAATCGTTCTGCTACTTATATCAATTTGGAAAATTTTCCAATGGCTTTGAAAGATTCTGAAGCTGTACTTGCTATAAATCCTAATCATTCTAAAGGAATTTTTCGTAAAACTAAAGCATTATGTGGATTGGAAAAGTATGCAGAAGCTGAAAACTTTCTTGGTGAAAAAATTAAAAAAGATTATAAGAAATTAGAAAATATTGATGAATTGAAAAAACTTTTAGTCGAAGTCAAAACACTTGTGAAAAATGAAGAAAAGGTAGCTTAAATATTATAATCGTCCTGTGATTTTCTGAAAGAATTTTTGAAGTAAATAAATAAATATTGTGTTTATTAAATATTAAGTCTTAAAATAATAATTGTAAGTATGTTTATGTTATATAATAGAGATCAATAATAATCAGAAAACAACACCGTTATATCATATTTTTAATCTATAGTTAATTCTTATTTGGAGTAGTAGTAGTAGTAGTAGTATTAAAGAAGACATGTTTGTTAATTTCACGGGATGGAAATAATCTTAAAGATGTTGTAGCTGGAGGAAGACAGAATTCATTCCAATTTTCAAACCAAGCTTGACAAACTAGAGCAGATCTAACTTTATCCACTAGTAAATCAGAAAAAAACAATAGTTTCTTATTAGTATTCTCCACAAATCGTACAAATTGACTTGTGTAATTTTATTTAATTTACCATTCTTTGCCCATTCTGGTACAACTTTGAATTTTCTATACATCAAATCCTCACTATAGTCTTCATAAGTAGTCATATCATAATTGCTTTCTTTTGCAAAAGAAGTGTCATCAGCTTCGCATAAAGAAGCATTGGATGCTTCAACTTTTAATGTCGTATCTTCTTGCTTGATAGTAGCTAATGAACTTTTAAATTGAACTACTGGTGAAGGCTTTTTAAAGACAAAAGTTTCTTCATGTTTTTGTTGTTTTTCTTCTTTTTCTTTTTTGGTTGCAGCTACAGCATCTTTTGAATTTGGATAAACATTTGGAAGCCATTGATGTACTTTTTTCGCAGCTAAACGTTTTTCTTCATTAGCTCTAACAAGTTCTTGTATTGTTGGAATTTCTTTATTATCACTAACTTTAGGAGGAAGATGTTGTGATAATGGTGTTTTTTCTTTCTCGTCCTTAGTAGGAATTTGTGTGGTCAATACTTTTCCATCAGTAGTAGTCTTTTGCTTTTCGTCGTTATCAAGATTGAGTTTTTCTTGTGCTACTACAACTTTAGTGACAATACTCTTCTTAGTCGTAGGAACGTTCTTATTTTCTACAATTACTTCTTTTTCATTTATCTTCTTGTCATCTTTATTAGTAAAAAGTTGTTTCTTACAGAATATATTCTCTACTAAACTAATTTCTTCTGGTTCTTTCTTCTTTGGAGTCATCATCATTGCAAGTTCCATTCTTGCAGCAGCACTTGTTGAAGGCTTTTCATCATCAATATCAACAGATTTCTTTTCTACAACTACAGGAGTTTTCTTCTTAGGAGGCTTCTTTTTGCTCACTTCCTGAATTGGATTTTCTATTTTACGAAAAGCTTTGAGTGAATCACATAATTTTTGAGATTTTGTTAAAACAGGTTTAAGATTTTCATTGATACATTTTGCAAATTGTTGAGAATTAGCCTTTAAAATCTCTTCCAATGATAACTTATTTTCTTTCTTTGTATTAATAGCATCAACAACAGTCTTTTTTCTTGGTTTTTTTGTTGCAACTTCTACTTGTTGAATTTTTGCCTTCTTTGATGATTGTCCTAGTTCTTGAACTTTTGCTTTCCTTTTCTTTATTACTGGAGAAAGTAATGGGCTTGGAATTCTTTTGGTATGTTTATTATTATTAGCAGCAATAGTAGCTTCCTTCTTTGGACGAGATTTATTATTAGCTGGTGTAGCACGTTTTTTAGCAGGCGGTGGTCGTTGTTGAGATTCTTGACTTGACGTCGTTGTCGCCGTCGCTGAAACTAATATAGCACGAGATCGTGTCACTACCATGCTACAATATAAAGCAGTAAAGCACAAAATAATCATTTAATTGGCATTTGATATAACTTAATTGACTTGACATATTGACTTACTTGTCCAAATAAAAGATTGATCCAGAAACCAGAGGATCATTGAACTATTATTATTATCCAAGTATTGGCCTGAAATTGAACAAAAAATTAATTATTGCAATGTCCAAAGAAACTGATGGAAGTAAGTAAATAACTTACTAGTTTTAGAAAAAAACCAAAAAACGACAATAAATCGATTTTCAACAATCAAGAACCTAACGTTATTTTAGAATTTTTTGTTGGCGCTATCAAATATCACATGACTTGAAAATGATGCTCTTGCCTTTGTTCATGCAATTCTATTCATATAGATTTTATTCAATTAATTAATACAATTTAGCTTAATTATACATCACAACAAGCCATTCTAACGTTATTGAGTCTGGTATTATCATTTGCTGAAAATTGAGAAAGATACAATTGATTAATTAGATATTATTAAAATAGCTTTTTTTAAAGTGAATATTACCATCATCTTCAACTTGAGTCATTATGCCACAAACTCTTGTATTTCTTGGACAATTTTGTTGAGCTGTCCCTACAGGTTTATAAAAATCATCCGATAAAATCATCCGATAAAAATATCCGTTGGGCACATTTCTAATTGTCCATAACTGCCCCAGTTTGTTACAATTGGAGATTGAATGATAAATGGTTCTTCAGCAATTGCAATGGAAATTAGTCCAAGAAGAATGAAAAGAATTTTTGCCATTTTGAATAGAGCTACAAAGTTTTAAAACAACTTGCAACTGGTAAAAAGACAAACTATAAATGAAGTTTATTGAGTCTTTAAATAAATGATTGGATGATGTAAAAAAAGTAATTATGATTCTTATCTATTTACATGCTTCTTTTTTGTTGAAATCATTATATTATCAAATGTCAAGTGTTATTAAAAAAATAGCACTTGACACAAGAAGTAAATTAAAAAATAATGGAAATGCCGACACATGATATAGATAATTGATTTACTAAGTATAAGTACATACTATTTACTTGAACAATTTATTGTCTGCACATATACATGATAAAAAAATATTATTTTTAATTAAATTTCATTCTGTAAAAATAATGCCAGCATCTACAAGAGTTTTGTACATTCCCATCGAAGATAATTCCAAAATTTCTAAATTACATGAGCCATAAACAGTAGTCACATCATATTTTAGTCGTTGCATACAAGTATTCATTCGTTTCATATATCTTTCCATAGTTTTACCAGAAGTTTCTGAAATCAAATGAGCATAAGCATAAAGACAAAGGAATCCTGAAGAAATTGCCATTTCACAAAGTACTGATGAACTTGTTAACATTTGACTATATTCCGTAACACTTAATGCTTGTGTATAATCTTCCAACATCATATAAGAGTTGGCCAAGTCCATTAGTGGAGTAATAAGATACAAATTAATTTTACATTGATTGATTGATTGTAAATTTGAACAACTATACATCCTCAATACTTTTAATTGTTCCATATACTTCTCTTGTTTAATTATCAATTTCTCAACATTTTCTTCATTAATTTTATTACGAATTGATTCAAATCTTTTCATAATTTTCTCACGCATTGCTTGTACTTCTGATGACTCTGTTCTCTCAAATTTACAAAGTGTACAATCACAGGTAAAAAGATAAGGATCTAAATTTGTTTTCCGAGTTTGTTCAGATTCTGTAACTACTGTGTAGGAGATAAGAACTTCTTGCCCAGGAGAAATATGTTGAAATGCACGAATAAAAATAATATCTCCATAAATTTGCCACCCAGAATTACAATCTACACAACAATGGTTAAAATATGATGACTTAACCCAAATTCCTAAACTTTTGCCAAATTGTTGTTTAGTATTGTTATCATTAGTAGTTTCAATCGGTAGTAGTAGTAGTATTGTTAGTTTTAGAACAACTAACAATTTCATGTTTAAGTTCTGATGAGAAACAATTAAAGAATAATATTTTGTCAATTCTTTGCATATCAATAATAGCTTCGTTGTCATTATTATTATTTGATTCCAAGTCATGTAAATTCATACTTCCTAATTTTGGTCCGGCATGTAGTGCATAGAAATCTTTACATAATTCTGCAAAACGATACAATTCATTAGCTCTAATCACTAATTATTATTGATTGCATATAAAACTAATAATTAACCTGGCTTTTTCATCAAGCGATGAGTTACTAAAGTTAAAAGTTGACAATGTGGAGTTGACTTTACTGTATCAGACTCACAATATAATTGTGATAAATCCACTAAATCTTCTCCTTTACTATTGCAATTAGTAAAAATGACACCTAATGCTTTTTCTGCGCTTATAAGTTGGCCAGGTTTAATTTCTTCTTTTGCAACTACGCCTCTTCCTTTTCCTGGAATTTCTACAATTTCTACAGAAGGACTTGTATAATTTTGAAAATCTTCATGTTCCTTATTAAAACTTTTGATAAAATATGGCATATCATAAATTCCTTGTGATTGCTTAATGGCAATATTAATTTTTTCTAAAAGTTGAATAACTTCTGTTCTTTTGCTTAGTGAAGAATGTCTTGTGTTGATATTAGGATCTAACATTGATAGTAAGTACTTTTGTGCTTCTTCAAATTTTTTTAGAGAATAAAAAATATTTGTCTTTAGAATAACGGCTTTACGATGATTTGGAAAGAATGTTAAGACTGATGCTAGATTTGTAAGTGACTCTTCATATTTTCCATTTTCATAGAGCTCTTGACAATCTTTTATAATATTATGAAGTTCTGTCTTTGTCATTTTGCCTGAATTTAAATTAGATGGTGATGATGTTGGGGATTCTGTTACACTGTTAAGAGTATCTTCTGATGTTGGTTGCAAAGTTGTTACTATTTCTTGAGCATTATTATTTTGAACGTCATTTCTATTTTCTAACTCTGTATTCCATTTCAAATTGGGAAATTTTTGATTACATTCGTTTGAGGTTAAAATGACTACTTCTAGTGGATTGTCACATCTTATACTGTACCTTAGAGTTAAAAACAAAATTATATTATTAATGTTATGACATATAAAATTGAATCAGATTTATTATATACCCTTCATAAGCACAGGAATGAAAAGATGGATTCTTTATAGCCAAAATAGTTCCAATGGGTAACAAACTGTTTCCAATTTCTTGAGCTGAACTATCAATTTCTTGATAATTATACAAAGCTAAGCAAGCAGCTTCACCAGCAGGATCTTCAATGATAGTAATTATTCCTGTCATTTTAAATGCAGTAGCAATTGTCCGACATAAAAGAAATTTGCCATGTAGTACTTTGTCCAAATGTGTTACAAGTGTTTTTAAACTAACACAATTTTCAGGAATTAACTCAACTCTATGATATGGCTCAAGATGATGACAAACAGAGCGATGAACATTTGATGGACATCTTTTCAATTCATTATAAATCATCTCATGTTTCTCAATTAGAAATTCTTTTGTAGTGTATATGTTTAATTTTCTCATGATTCAATTCTGATGTGGAAGTAGAGTCATCACGAGTTATTATCAGATCCCATGCTGGATCTGATCCTATATCATTTATAATGCTGTTTATACTTGAAGAAGTGCTCATTTTACAAACTAAATAAAAAACTAATTTTGTAGTTCCTCAATCAGAGTTTTCAGGATCATCATCAAAGGTCATTCACACATTTTATATTGTTGTTACTATGCATCACCAATGCAATGAGATGAGGCTACTAAAATTATTACTCAAGTGGTCCCATTTCTTTGGATGTTTTTATCTACACTAGCGTTTTGAAATCATGGACAAACAACCACCCTCAAAAGAAAAAAGTGCTCATTCTAAACCTTCATTGGAAGTTGAAAATAAAAAATCTGAAGCAACTTTACAACGTGAGCAAAAGGCCAAAGAAGTTGTAGCCACAATTTTTGGATCAAAACGACGTAACTTATTACGAAAAATTATTGCTAAATATGGTAAAGGA
>VCNE01008914.1:0-11005 GCA_009869805.1 Oncopodura yosiiana
GCCGTGAATGGAGAGAGAACTTTCTCTATACTTTCTCTGCTCGACCCCAATTTCATCTAGTAGTCGTCCTGATTCCGTGGTGGAATTGGACACGTGTGTTAAAGCTCTCTCTCTTACACTCACTAAGCCAAAAAAAAGACTGAAAAACTGAATTATATGCTAAGCTTAAAAAAATATGGTCTTGTAAAAAAAGATTTATAATATTTTGTGCAAATTGTATTTTTGCTAGTCTGTGATTTTTAAAGGTGTTAAATAGAGAGACCAGGAAGAAAATAAGAAATAGTGCCAATTGGTGTGATATTGGATATTTCTATAGTTCTTCTAGTGCTAATGATATTGACCTCGAAAATTTGTTAACTAGCAAGATCAGCATCTGCAGAAAGTTATTTTTGGCTGTGAGAAGTAATTTGCATATGAGATTTTTCTCACTGTGGGCTCCGAGTTGACTTTGACCACAAAAAGTTTTTGAGTGAGTGACAGTAATTTTAGAGCTGCTTTCAACCAGGGTTATCTTGTCTACGTACTTCCTTCCTTCAACGCTTTTCAACATAATCTAAAAAAAATATTCTATCTTACAAGTTGTTCAAGATTATTTCATCTCTAAACTGTTTTCAACCATCTTGTCTTCTCTTTCTGAGGAAGTTGATCATTTGTTTTTTTTTCTCTCTGTCGTGTGTACTACAAGTGTAATAATAATAATAATAATTGAAACTTGTAATATCTGCTTTATACTAGTGGCACTGTTTATATTTAGCTCTGTATATGTGCACGCAATACCAATATATAAAAAGTGTAGACAATTTACTGTAATGAATTGTGCTCTTAGTTTTATGAAGTGGTTAAATAGGCCATGACACTGTTTATCTTTAGTGAGTCACTAGTAGCTGTCTTCTTGTCTCTCAACAGTTTAGTCTATAAAAAGTTGTAAGAGTATATACATATAGTGTTGTGTATTTGAGCAATGTCAAGAGAAATCGATAGCTAAGTAATGAAACTTCCACACTTGTAGACCAGAGGAGAGTAACGGTGTATAATATGAGATGTAGTTTGTAATTCCTGTGGGACCATAAGTGGAAAATTCCAATGAAAGTTCAACGCGTAATAGTAACATACCTTCTAAGCAGAAACATCAATCACTTTCTTGTTTGTCTAACATTTCCAGAGTCATTAGTGAAATTGATATTGTGAAACTATGGAAGGAAGTTGAAGTATAAAAAAAATTGTAGTAAAATGTTGAGAACGATACTATTGAATTTTATTAATCTTCGTTTAAAGTAGGAAGGGTGATAAATTATAAACTGAGTCAAACTGGCTGAGTGTGGTGACATTAACGGAGTGACCGTTATCTGCGGTAGTGGTGAAAATGGTGTTGGTATTTGTAATGGTGTTGTTCAAAATGGTAGTGCGGCTGTAATTAGTAGACGTCGTGATGCTGGTAAACAATGGTCTTGTACTAAAAAGTTTTGGAAACGAATGGGATGTGGCATGGTACATATAGGATATATATGAGAAAAATAATTTGAACTTTGATTTTTATGAGTACTAATTGTTGGATTTTTTTTGTTGATTTTTATATAAACAGGGGTCCGGAATTGGAGAGCCTAGTATTCATCATGCATTGGTTGTTATATTCCTTGAATTTTTCTCCTGGGGTCTGCTCACCACACCGATGATAACGGTAATAAATAGGGGTCCGGAATTGGAGAGCCTAGTATTCATCATGCATTGGTTGTTATATTCCTTGAATTTTTCTCCTGGGGTCTGCTCACCACACCGATGATAACGGTAAGTAAATAAATAATTTTTATTGTGGTATGTGTAATTAATATTGATTTGATATTTTATTGTTTTTCTCTGTAGGTACTAAATGAAACTTTTCCACGTCACACTTTTCTTATGAATGGACTGATAGTAGGAATTAAGGGTTTGCTATCCTTTTTGAGTGCTCCGTTGATCGGTAATAAAATAATTGACACATGTGTGTGACAATATTTAATTATTTTTTTTGTATTATTATTACAGGAGCATTATCAGACGTATGGGGAAGAAAGTTATTTCTTATTCTCACTGTATTTTTTACGTGTGCACCTATACCCCTAATGCAAATCAATACATGGTGGTACTTTGCTATGATCTCCATTTCGGGAGTGTTTGCAGTGACATTCTCAGTTGTTTTTGCTTATGTGGCTGACGTTACAGAAGGTAAGAGTAAGATGCAACTTTTTCACTTTCTTTTTTCTTTACGGGTATTTTTAAGTACTAGGATAGATCATGTAGTTGGCCTTGACTTGTTGTTTAGCTACACATATGAGAAAAGGGCCGTAGGTTGTTATTTTTTTTACCTTTAAAAATAAAAGAGCAGGGTAGAGTAGAGAGAGTAAGAAAAGAAGGATGTGAGAAGAATAAGAAATTTTATGATAGTGAAGGTAAAGTACACCTTGTTACTTTTTTAGAATTTGTTTTCTATTTGGAATTCTGATCTTGCTCATTGTGTGTGTTTTCTGGCAGAATGAGAATGTTCAATTTAGTTCAAAGTCAGTATAGGTCCTTTTTTGTTTAACGAATATAGGGAGCAATATGGATTAAGTTAAAATGTTGGCAAGATGCCATATTGATGTCTTTTTTTCGAGTATATTATGTACATACATTAGATTCTCTAAAGAGAATCTTTTTCTGTGTGGAGAAAGTATCGTGAGAATAGAAATAATGGAATTCTGTGGTATACTTGTAGTAGTCTAGACGTATAGAACTAGAGACAGGAGGAAAATGCTATATAATATTTTTTCGGTTTCAATTTCAAGTATTGATTTAATATGATCTTGTGTTTTTTTTCTTATTTTAGGTGAGCAGGAAAGAAGTGCTGCTTACGGACTTGTATCTGCTACATTTGCAGCATCTTTGGTCACTTCACCTGCATTAGGGGCTTATGTGGACGCGAGTTATGGACAAGAGACTGTGGTAGCATTAGGTAATTAATGACTTTTAATTAATTATGTTTTGTGGAGATGAATTTGATTTTAACTTTTTGTACTCTCTTTGAATTCAAATTATATAGCTACAGCCATAGCTGCATTAGATGTATTCTTCATTTTGGTCTGTGTTCCTGAGTCACTACCACAAAAACTTCGTATGAGTGCATGGGCACCTTTAGCTTGGGAGCAAGCAGATCCCTTTGCTGCTTTAAAGAAAGTTGGCAAAGATAAGACTATTCTATTACTATGTGTCGCTGTCCTATTATCTTATTTACCTGAAGTAAGTTGAGAAAAAATTGATATGACATGATGACATTATATGTATGAGACATTTTTATTAATATTTCTTTTTTTTGACATTTCTTCTAGGCTGGCCAGTATTCTTGTTTCTTTGTATATCTTCGCTTAGTAGTTGGATTTGGACCAGAAGAAGTTGCCACGTTTATTGCCGTATGTCACTATATACATTTTTAAGTAGTCATTTTTTTGATTTGTGTTCAATTATACTAATTTTACCTATTATTTTTACATATATGTAGGTCGTTGGAATAATGAGCGTGTTTGCGCAAACAACCATTCTAGGTTAGTAAATAAATATATATTAATTTTATTCTATATGTATACCAAGTATTAATGTATTTAAAAAATCTTGAACAGGTTTACTGATGAAAAACCTAGGGCCAAGAAAGACTATAGTGATTGGGCTACTTTTTGAAATGGCTCAGCTTGCGTGGTATGGTTTTGGATCTCAAATATGGTGAGTGAGACTATACATAATAATTTAGGCATGTTGCATGTTTAGTGGTGCACTATTGCACAATAATGCAACTTGTATATAATAGTCAGTAGATTTGCTTGCCAAAAACTAGTACGTTTTATACTAGACAAGACGCTTTAGAATGTCAAATGAACTTCTCTATAACATTTAATTGCTAGTATTGCAGTTTGAGCTCAAGGACTCTTGCAAGTTTTTGTATATTATTAGGTGGCATAGCCTGATGATGATAGTAATAATAAGTATTATAAAACAGAGAGAAAGTTACTATGTTGGAAATTAATTAATTACATGAATTTAGTACTAAAACGTTTTCTAGGACAAGGAAAAGAGAGAAACTTTTAAGCTGTTCTTACGTAGTTTTGTAAGAGTATTATATAATACATTTACGTCAGAGAATTAAAACTTTCCTTACAGCAAACTTTAATTACATATCCTCTCTCTTATAGTTTTACCACAATGTAATAATTATTACCTTACTTATGAAAATGTTTTTAAAAAACTATTTATTTTCTTTTACAGGATGATGTGGGCTGCAGGCATTTTAGCTGCATTTTCAAGTATCACATATCCAGCAATTTCTGCTTTCGTTTCAACACATAGTGATCCAGATAAACAAGGCTTAGCACAAGGAATGATTACTGGAATGAGAGGGCTATGTAATGGATTAGGTCCAGCAGTTTTTGGTCTGATATTTTATATATTCCATGTGGATTTAAATGAAGATGAAGCTAGACTTGCAGCCGTTGATCAGAGCATTGGTGGTATAGGAGGACATAAAATGAGTCCTGCAGTCAATATTAGTAATATTACTACTGAACTTCCACAGCATAGGCTATCAGGACGGGTAAGTTTCATAATAATAATAATATATTTTAAAATTAAAAAAAGAAACAGACTTGTAAAAATATATATGTTTATTCTGAATAGTTTATGCCCGGTCCACCTTTTGTTTTTGGTTCATTGATGGTAATGGGTGCTATTGTGGTAGCTGTTTTCATTCCTGAGACAAGACAATCAGCCAAAGTGAGAAGGCACGGAGATGCAGATTTAATAGACTTGGAAAATCCAGAAGCTCATCATCATCCACAAACAACAGCACCACTCATTCCTCAACATAAGCAAGATCCAGCTATTCTCTAGTGAAGACTAAAAAGAAAATTAAAAATAGAACTTGATATACTTGTTTAATCTACTTTTTAATAATAATTTTCCTCCTCTCTCACAACTTTCATCACTTTCTTTGTGTGTCAACAACAACAGAGTAAAGTTTACTATACTCAATGAGTTTACAAAAAAAATATTACATATTATTATTATTATTTAAAATTCAAAAAAAGAAAGAACTCAACTCTTGCATGACATTATACTTTCATAAATACAAAAAATGGATATAAGACAACAATGCGAACAATGAGAAAATAATTTTTTCATGTTAGAAAAAAACAAACGCTTGTTTAATTTCTGTTATTTATATATATATACGTAAATAATAATCATATACAAAAAATAAGAAAATTACATAAAATAAGTTTTTATATAATAGTGACAAGTGTATGTTTATTTTTACTGGTCGTATATATATAAATACATTCATTACTATTAGTAGATATGTAATAATAATTATTATTGTAAAAGTCATGTCACATTATGTTTATATAAGAAAAGAAGGAGAAGAAGATATATATATATTATATACTTCAGCCAGTCAATTTTGTTTTGAAGTATAATATATATTTATGACTTACAAGAGAGAGAGAGAGGATGTATAAATATATATAGACACTGATAATACAAGTGTGATCTTAAATTTATATATATATAATTAGAAAAAAGTAAAATATGTGTTGTGTTTCTCTGTATTATACTAATTGTATTTAGTATTTATTAGAGTACAACGTATTATAGTCATTTCTTCATTGTACCCTGTAAGAAAAAAAATCAAATTTATCTTGATCTATAATCTGTGAAGTTTGGTATATAGAAAAAAATATGTAAAGTCATCATCATCAACTGTCATTGTATATCATGTGTAAAAAAACTGTAGTTGTGATTATAAAATATCTGCGATTCTACTAAAAAGGCAAAGAAAATGGAAAGAAGGAGAAATTATTAATTTTTGTGTAATTGCAAAAGAAAAAATCTATATATATTTATTACACAAAAAATTAGATATGTATACCACGCCTTATATTAATAATTACTTTTAACCCTCTGTATCCTAAATGCCTATAAAAAGTAAGTCATATTGATTGATATATACATACATGATATTTGTAACTGATGATATAATGACAATGTAATGACCTGATGAACTGAATCGAGAAAAGAAAATCCACACACAGTGACAGTATATATACAAAAAAAAATTCTCTTTATATATATTGTGAGAAATATCAAGAAATCATAAATGCAAAAACCAAATGTTTTGTATACAAACATATTGATATAGTTATTATGTTATTATTATTTGTGTTTTGAAAAGCAAGTGCACCTACAAAAAAAACTTGAAGAGAAGAAAAAAGAAGTAAAGCTATATTATATTGCATATATAATAAAAATGAACGAAGCGAAAATGTCGCAGTTAAATAAATAAATAAAGAAAAATAGCATTTTATAATATGCTATACCGTGAAAATGTTTGTTTCTGAGTAATCGTTATTTGTCATTTAACTACTGACTATAATTATCATCAGTGATTGATGTCTAACAAGATAGAGCATGTAAAATAATTTCTTAAATGCTATCATTACAAATTCATAGGCAATTAAATCTGTCTGTGTAAATAATTGGAGGAGAGCTAGTTATATGTAGTTATCAAGTCGTAGCTCTATTCTTGTTATAAATGGCATAATTGAAAATTGAAGGTCACGGTCAAAATTTTCAACTTACGATTATTCTTGACTATTCATTTTCATTTTCAAAATGTTGGGTAAAGCAACGCTAAAAATTTACATAGGATTATACGAAGTCCTTTGCTACATTCAGTTAATTCCTTGGAAGTTTGACCGAAAAAAAATTAGTATTAAGACTATGTTCTCCACGAAGAAGAATAGTGTGGTATATTTTTGCCAGTATTCAATTGACTCATTTCCTATTCCTCGTTTATAGGCTTCTAGAAGCTAAGATTTTAAAAAGGAAATCTTCCTTTATTATTTTCATTATGATTTGGCTATTTATATTTCTAATTCCTGTTGTTGGGCAAGGAGTACTTCAATTGAGGTAAGTAAATGAAATTTATTTGAAATTAGTTCTTTCAAATCTTTTAACTAATGGTGACATTTGTAGACTCAATGAATTTCCTAAATGTGTAACAAGATGGTTTCACATTGAGAAACAATATACTAAAACTCCTTCAAAAGGCCTTGTTAGATTTCTTATCATGTTTCTCCCGACAGCATTTTTACATTCTATTTCTCAGGCATTTATGTATTTTGACAACCCTACAAAAGTAATTAAATTAACTCTTAACACTTTGAGAATGATTTTAAAAAGATTTAATTTCTATTTAGCCTCTACATTTATATTCACTTTATGCAAGTGACGAAAGTGACAAGAGGAACTATCCAATAATAATTAGCTTTGGAATTGTAGAAATGACTTTAGTATTGCTGTGCTGGATGGTTGTATTTTTCTATTTATTTTTTCTCATTGGATTTTCATGCTCTGTGAAATCATGGCTGTATCAAATTCAGTAAGTTGATGATTAATAATTTTTACGAAGAATTTTTAAGTTTGGAATATATATTGCAGGGAATGTCAAACGAGCTGTGAAGCAATAGAAAAGTATCAACTAATTCTCTCATTTATAAGAGACATCAATCATACTTTATACTATGCAATTCCCTTACAAAAAATAATAGTTTTCTTCATTCAAGTGACAACTTTATACAAATCAGTAAAAGCTGACTTACCATTTCTACCTTATTCCATGTTTCCTTTAACAAGTATGGCATGCACAATTTTCTTTATTAATGGCTATCCTCCTATGTGTGCTCTCAATCAAATTAGCATTGATTTACATCGTAGTTGGAAATGGAATGTGAAGAAAACTAATTTGTATCAAAGACGAATTTGGAATTCAATGCCTCCAGTTCAAATACGTGTTGGGCATTGGTACATCTTGCGTAATATTACAGGTAAAATGTTGATCATAAAACTAATATCTAATGCATGTACTTTTTGTACTAAAACTCTAGAGACTTAATTTGTTATGAATATAGTTTTGACGTACTTTTCAATGGTGATGGACAATGCTATTTCAGCATTACTTTATTTTGATGCCTAAGCAAAAAATATTAAATTGCAGTTGTGTACACAAGTATTTGTATTATATAAAAAGTATATAACGTGAATAAACATAAATGCTGACTATAATGTTTTAGACATTCTCTATTTCTAGAAATGACTTTTTATGTATATAGAAATCTTTTCTAACCCTTTTAGCTCATTCAACAGTCATAATTTATGACTCTGTAACGTCTTATGTTCTCTTACTCATCAGTAAATTTTAGTCTCTACTTTATAAGAAGCTTTAATGACATATATCTTAAGCATAACAAGCAATATAATTGTACTCACTTTACATATTAAACTACGAACTATGTGTATAAACCATTTTCTTCTGAGAGTTTAATTCTTATTCTCATTCAGTAGTCTAGTAATCTCATCGCAAGGAATACAAAACTTATAAGTTATAACCATATCTATATATCATTCATATTCGGTTAACAGTATGCATTTGTTGTACTTATTTAGTATTATAATACGAGGACTATACGTATAAACTATAAATATGAAGCATTTGGTTCATTTATGATAAATCTTTATCTAATCACAGCATCCTTGGAGAGCTTTATTAGTTCAACTAATTTAGTTGTACAGTTCAACTTGTACTACACAGCATCATTCAATTCATTATCTCAACGTTATTTGTTCAACAGAGTCATCTTCTCTACCACTCCAGTTGTTTTTTGCTTCTTCAATCATAATAATACTGGTTCTCCAGTAGTGTTTACATCATCAAGAGTGTTGTATCAATTTCTTCTCATGATGTCAGAGAGTTCAATAATTCAGAAGAAATCATTCAGCAGTGCAAAAAGTATTCTGGAATGTCCAATTTGTATGGAAATTGCTTACCCTCCATTTTTCCAATGCTATCAAGGTAAGTATTAGAATTATAATTCAGTTATTTATATTGTATTTATAAATCATTTCTACTTGCTCTTCAAGGTCATTTGGTTTGCAACGTTTGTGTTGGTGAAGTTAAAAAATGTCCAATATGCAGAGAAGAGATGCCACCAAGAAACATCAGAAATCTTGCTCTAGAGAAATTGATTGAGGATATTGCATTTGAAGTTGAATGTAGAAATTCTGGTTATGGATGTTGTCAAATTATGAAATTGTCTGATATCAAAATTCATGCATTTGATTGCCTATTTGAGTAAGTTTTATCCTAAAGTAAAATAATCTAAATGTGAAAACGTAAACTGATAGATAAGTTGAATTGTTTTTATAGACATCACAATTATTGTCAATTATTCAAAACATTTGATTGCAATGAAAAACTTAAGTTGGCTGATTTAGCAAAACATTTGCAAGACTCTCATGAAGTTAAAGTAATTGATGGACACCAAGTTCTAATTAAAATGTCAATGAGTGAAAAGGATATGAAAACTGTTGGAAAGTTTAATCCTCAATGGTTCATTTGCTATGATAATATTTTTGTCTTTACTGGAGAAATTAGTCGTAAAGGAATTGGTAATTGGAACTTGTTTCGTTGCTGCTAGTTCAAAACGTGCTAATGATTTTGCACTCCATATGAAATTTATTTCTGAATTGGTGCGTGTAGATTTCTTCAGAATGCTTGTCTTATAAATAATGAACAACTTTAATTTGTATCTATGTCTAGAATACTGAACTGACATGGAAAGGAGCAATTTATGGTATTGATGAAATTACATCTAAAAATAAAATGCTACAATTGCCCATTGATGGACTTTATTCAATTGGAAGTTCTGACTCTGGAAAATTGGAATGGACAATTTATGTTAGTATTGAACAGCAAGTCCAAAGTGATTCAGAAGAAATTAAAATGAAGACTGATGAGATTGCAGTTGTTGAAGGAGGAGTTACAAATAGCTTGGATGGAGAACAGATTATTACTGATAATGATAATCAAGAAGTTGATGTCGCTGGAAGTGCAACACGTCCTCGTCGTAATAATTCTACGACACCGTCACGTCAAGACTATTATCATATTGGAGTAACTTGTGACAATTGTCATATATTAAATATTAAAGGAATTCGTTATAAATGTGCAGGTAGTGAAGTAATTTTAATCAAGTTTCAGTTTACTATGATAGTTAGATTTTTTGATGTCATTTTTCTAATTTTGCTAGATTGTGCAGATTTTGACTTGTGTGAAACTTGTGAGAGAATTGGTGTTCATAATACTCACGTTTTTCTTCGGATTGCCAAACCCTCATTAAAAAATAGACTTTATGATATTTATGTAAGTAATTATCATTTATCTTTTTGGAATTTGAATTAATAATAATTATATCAAAATAATTATTTTTTTTCTTGTAGGGTCGTATACAGCAACAAAAGCATTGATTTTTTATAGTGATTGTAGAAACTTTTGGATATTCTATTGCATTATTTCCTATCAATAATTTTTGTGCCAAATAATTGTAACTAATTATTATTTGAATTAATTATAATTCAAACAATTATTAACCTTTGATATTAATATGAGGTACATAGGTGTAATACTGAATACATTAAAAACTGAATAACATATTTGTTTGTATTTTACATGTAAAAATTTTACTCAATGTGATACGTTGTGTGGTAGTCCTGTACAGAATTTCAAAGTAAAAGGTTATGAATGCAACAGCAAACTCTTATGGACGTCAACTATTTGTAAATAACTTTCAATATCACCTCTGCATAAAAAATACTATAACACTTATCGTTTTTTTTTGTAATGCATACAAGGGAAATTCAGTAAGTAATGAGAATCATTTATTTTCTTATTAAGGAACAGACGTGCTGAAATAAAACCTTTTGCACATTGTCACATAAAGTCCACTAATGTAATCGACCACCATCAACAGTTTCCATTATGTCATTATAATATTGAAAATTTTATATTTCTATAGCCCGTCGGGCTAAAGTCGCACATCCGACTATTTTTCAAAAGAGTGACCGTGATCTTGCGATCTAAAGTATTTTGGTATATCTGATAATTGAA
>VCNE01008922.1:0-13445 GCA_009869805.1 Oncopodura yosiiana
GTCCAGTTTTCAGAGTCCACACAATTCAAGTGCATTGTACGTGTACTACATATAAGAGAGAAAAAAAAGATACACATTCATTCTATACGTCACTCCCGGGTTTTACATCGAGGCACACACTGGAAAAATATATTTTGTCTATTCCCATTTGGACATTTCTTTTATTTTCACATGGCATACATGTAGTACTACATATGTAGCATCATCATACTACACTATATCTGTACCTTTTGCCATTTTCCATGCAACATAATATATTTGCACTATTCTTCCTTCTACTCTACTATTTATGCAATGCCACATCACAGAGAAGAGTTATTTATCTTTCTGTAGTCCAAATCCATTTATATAAGTATGTATACGTAGTTTTGGTTACTTTGTGAATTGAAGTGAACTAAACCTTCTCTCCTTCATCTCCTCAACTGTATTTCCTCTCTAGTGCAATACGGGATTTAAATTTGAAGAGAGCTGCTTCAATCTCTGAAAAAGATGTACATAATACGACAAAGTAGAGCAGAGAACATCAATAACATCTCACAGAGTCAAAGTCAAAAGTTTTTGTATAGGAAACATAATAATAATAATGGAGAAGAAGAAGAAGATTATGTTCTCTCTCTCTCTCATGAACTTGAGTACTCTGTTGTGTATTATATAAGCTATATCATATATCTATTTAAAAGTATTAGTAAAGCATTACGTGCCTCTATAATAAAATATAACAAAATGTAAAGTGAATACACCCTAGAGCTTCTATCTTCCTTTCCTGTCTTCTTGAGAACTAAATAGTAGACTAGAGTTGTTGCTGAATTGAAAGAAGAGAGTCAAAAGCAAAACCATATAATGCAACAATGTTGAAATATCTTCTTCTCTACTACATACATATATGGCCTATTATACAAGTGCATGGAAACAATTTCACATCCGCTCCGGGTATGAACTCTCTGTCGTTCTGCTGGAATGCTTAACTTCCTCTCAAGCGAAGCCAAAGAGGTAAAGCAACTGACACAACTGTCGTGGTATTCTAAATAGACTTTCATTATACATCCACATTTACAATTCACAAACTAAAAAACTTGTTTCGTCTTTCTCTCTCTCTGACTCTTTTCATTTATGCTTATGTGAAAAAATTTTACGTTGCTTTGCTTTACTCAGGAATGCTTGAGAATTTGAACAAAATCTCAAAAGGTAAGTTTATATATGTAGCTCCACATACACGTGGCTCTCTTCACTTCCAGTTTAGGCTTATGGAAATCATAATTATTATGAAGCATAAACATAACATGAGAGCTTCAAACCACGACATAACATTATTATTACATAGCATCCAATGCTCTCTCTCATCAACTCTTATATATATTATTATACTCATCCATGTAGGTAACTAACTTCTCTTATAAGAAAATATTTCTCAGCTCTGTGAGTCAAGTATTACTATTATTATATAACTTGTATAGTATTAGATATATACCTTTGTAATCATAATCACACGCATAGCATATTATATATATATGTAAGCCATTGTATAAAATCAGAGGCAGGTGAAACACTCAAAGACAATGCGTCATGTAAATTCTCCATATAAAGTTCCTTAGCATTTATTAGTTAGTATATTTCAACAAGAACAAAAACGTATGTCCAAAAACAAAACAATTTCCGCTGCAAGGTTAAGTAATTACAGAACATGCTGTGTGATGTGAGAGGAATTAAAGAGTATAATAAAAAGGTTGAAAAAGATAAAAGAAATTGTAAGGGATGCATGCAGATCTGCAGAATTAGAATAAGGTCTTTTCTTCATTTATACTTCTTTACACTAAAGACTAAAAAAGTCAGCAGTCTTAATTAGTTCGACGAAAATGGCAAGAATTACAATGCGTTACACTTTAAACTCTCTGTCTGTGCTACATACATTAAGAGAGAAAAAATCACTCCCAAAAACTTTGTGTTGTTTTTTTACGTTTATTTAGTGTTTTTCTCGTCAGCAAGAGATTAATTAAAAGATGTGAATGTTGTTGTATTATTGTTGTAAACTCTTTTGTCTTGTGGTTCCACTTATTGCTCTGCTTACTATGAAATATATAATAGCAACTAATACTCTTGTCAAGCATAGCACTCCTATACTAAATCAGAGTTTCAAAGTTTTTAAAGCTTACAAGTTTTTTCTTCTTCTAAGTTCTCACAGAGCTATAGTATATATATATATAGCCATGAAGTTAAGCAATATATAAGTTTACGCTCTGCTTTTAGTATAATAATCAAAAACCATGTAACTACATATTATGGAATTTCATTGCTCTCGCCTTTTGTATTAAAGGAAATTGACAAACTGCTACTATGTACTACAACTTGGACTTATATATATTATTGTTGTGTAAGCGTGTAAATCATTGTTACAATGTATTACATCTACAAACTCACATTTTTATGTGGCAAAAGGAACACCAAAAACCAAAAAGTCAGTCAGCCAAAAAAGAGCAGAGATTTTAGTCTCTCAGAAAAAAAACAAAGTGTAACTTGTCTTCTTGTTGTACTATTTTATAAACACTTTACACCACTATGGATATTATAGCGTGAATAAAGTCAAATAAGTTACGTAGTAGTAAACATCAAAAAAGTATCTAGTACACACAGTAGTAAGTAGTTATAGTAAATCTTGCATGATGCGTGCTAAAAATAAGTTTGGAAATATGAATACATATAAAATAATAACATTTCCTTCTAACTCATACATTATATATAATAATATATATCATTGTTGTATAAGAAAAGTTATTAGTTAATCTTGATTTAAGCAAGATTTTCAGTTAGAAAATTTGATGAAAATTTGATAACTTACAATTAGAGATTTTGTGAAGCAAGTCTTAGAGAGTTACTGTTATGTAGTCAGGATAATTAAGGGCGAAATGTAGTAATCTCTCATTCAATGTAAGACAAACAGAACACACATATAAAGAGGAAGTTTTTTTATATATAAAATTGTATCTCTCTCTCTCTTGCACTAAGGTGCTAATCAATTGAGAGTTGTTGCATTATTAGCACAGCTGCTGTTTTTCCTGCTACACGTCGTCTTGTAGTAATATGCAATTATAAATATTATAATTTACATGCATCAACAACGACGGCAGTAAGCAACTTTTACAGCTTTTTACTTAGTTTATTAACATATATGAAATATGGAAATATGATGTATGATGATAAGAAGTAGTACAAGTAACGTATCTACTATAGTCAAAACATTTGTGAAATTGTGCCAAAGACAATATAATAATACAACAAAAATGCATTGAGCAGCACTCACTCGTCATTAGCATCATTTACTAGGTTTTTTTCGTCCTTGTTTTTAACACATTTAAATCTCGCCTTCTTTTTCTAATCTTTATTTTTCTCTCTCTCCTTCAGTTACAAAAATTCTAAAACTCTTTTAAACACATTTCCACCAAACAACATGAATTTTGACATTCAACTGAATTGCAATGACCATACGCAATAATATAATCTGTTGGTGAATAAAAAAGACATTTTCACTACTTACTATCACTTTTTAAATCAGATTCAACAAACAGTATTCAAACAAAAAAGCCATCAAATCATAATGCCAACAAAAGTGTAGAAGGTAAAGACTTAAGATATAATAACAGTAGTAGATGGTCAGTTTTTAGTAGTATTCATGCATGAGAAATATCCTTCAGCTTAGATTCAAGAAAGTGGAATGCTTATAAAGAGGAGAAGATTTGTCAGATTTTTACATAATATTCTCTTCTCCTTCTTCGTCTTTAGTCTCAACACGACATAATGACATTAGACGTTACGACATGAAGAGAGTTTACTTTGAGAAGGAAAAAATTTTTGCCATGTCACTCTTCATCACATCACGCTCACTACATTTACGACTTACTGTACATTACATAGTGCACTACCTGTATTTTCAACATTTTTCAACATTCTAACTTGTTATCATCTCTCTCACTTGAATAAGAAGAAGAGATGTATATGTATAAAACATAAATCCTCTTTTACAAGGAAAGGTCTTTTTTTCATCTTTTCATATGTACAAATCTCTCATCTTTTGCTGAGGCGCATCTCACATCACCTCTTACTCAAATCACAAAGCTCCTCATATAATTTCCCTAATTAGCACCTGAGAGCTAATACGACTACTATACATGATTCAATGTAGACATTCCATTTGTTGAGAAACTAGAGCACAGCAAAGCAAAGGCAATGTAAAAATACTAAAAGAAATACCACCGCCTTTTAAATTTTAAAGGAAAGGAGTGGTTTTAATGTTGAAAACTTTTAAATTTGAAGATGCAATATAGTCAAATGAACGGTGCGTGACAAGAGATGAGTGACTAAAGGAAAAAGAAGACAAATACTAGTAATTCATTTGTGCCCGTTAGTTATTCCTACTTATTTTCTTTTATGTTTCTTCCGAATGCTCATTTAAATAACTTCTTAAAACTTTTTTCTCAGAGTGAGCAAGACTAATAGAACAAGAAAACTACACCCAAAGTTTTCCTTATACGCATATTATTATTGTCATTGTCATATAATAACAACTAATCACTCTCTGTACACTTCTATTCTCTCTCTATATCTTTTCTTAAATTCAAAAACTCTCTCAACAAGGTGAATAAATGACAAGCTGTAAAAATCCTCATAATATATATAAAGCGTACTTCCAAAAATAGTTCAAAGCAAAATAAAAGAGTACAGTACACTTTCTTGTGCTCTATAGTCAAATATGGACTTATTAAACTATCATTAAAACCTCTTCTCTTCATAAAACTTACCTATGTCACCAAAATGCAGTTAGCTTTTAGAAGTAGTTAAGCTCAGTGATTTCAATACACAATCAAATATAAGCTATACGACATAAGAGTATTGTATATTGTATAAGTAGACGTCAGCTGTGCCTCGCCTATACATAATATATAATTGTTGAAAATTGAAAGAAAAGCAATAAGCAAACATCACTTTACTATCTTAACTACCAACTTAAAAAAAGAGTACAGTACACTTTCTTGTGCTCTATAGTCAAATATGGACTTATTAAACTATCATTAAAACCTCTTCTCTTCATAAAACTTACCTATGTCACCAAAATGCAGTGATTTCAATATACAATCAAATATAAGCTATACGACATAAGAGTATTGTATATATTGTATAAGTAGACGTCAGCTGTGCCTCGCCTATACATAATATATAATTGTTGAAAATTGAAAGAAAAGCAATAAGCAAACATCACTTTACTATCTTAACTACCAACTTAACTACACTATAAGAAAAACTAACACAAACATAATGCTAAGTCAACAGCCTCAAGTCATTTACGTATAGTGATTTTTCTTTGCATGCAATGAAGCTTAATTACTGTAATTTGCGCGTCAATTAGGTTAGAGTTGGCAATGTGATAGTCACTTATCTATTCACAAATTCACTTGGACTTAAATTATTTTAACAATAACAACAACCAACTAGACAAGTACCTGCTCTATAGTACAATAATGCATTGTGATATTGTTAATTCATATATTGTTGTGATGTAAGAAGTTACTATAAATATGCTTTAAATATAAAATATATCCTAGAGAAACAGTATTTTGTATTTATATTGCTATACAACAAGCTCTCAGTCAGATTCTCTTGAAGAGAAGAGATTTTTTTACTCCACATTTCTCTACTCAACTCAACTCGGTATTCTAAAAATTCTAAAGGTTTTTCATCTCATCTCTCTTTGCGGATTGCTTTAGCTGCATATGGTTGTTGTAAACTTGGCTTGACTGATCTATGAGATGTGTATTTGATCCTCCCATCTAATTCAACTTGTACTATAAACACGCTATGTGGTTAGCTTTGGTATAAACATATATATATGTATAATGCCATCTCATCTCTCTCTCTCTCTTTTGCTCATTTTATTTCTCATGCAAACTACATAATGGCTACAGGACACATTCGGTACTTTGCTTATTGCTTACAAGAGAATATATGCAACACACACATACAACAATGCTTTATTGCCCATTGCTATTTACTACCCTACACTCGAAACACGCATATTATATTCTATCTAGAGAAAAGAAGAGAGTACCGGTTTACAAAACAAAACATAAACATCACAAAGATCAGCAAGAGTCGAGAGCTGAGTAAAAAAAGGAAGAATGAAGAGAGAACTTTTTTGCAAGTTTGGTTTAGCCCAACCTATAGAAGAACTTAAATTGCAATATATTTCAATGCTCATGTTTGTTTAGCTGTGTAGAGGGTTTTAAGGTATAATAATATACCACTAAATATTGAAGATGAGAGAAGAAGAAGATACAAAAAAGAGCAGAATCATTTCTCTTATTCTTTTTGTATATATACGTGTGTCATTTCTGAGCCTTCCTTTTAAAACCTTAAATATTATGGGAGATGACTCTCATCATCTTTCTCTACTCTATGTTGTTGTTATGTCATGAATATAATATGGAGCTGTAGGATGTAAATATAATATAGCTTTTGATGTATAGAGAGAGAAAAAAGTAACAGTAGAATTGTCGAGAGTTGAGTCTACTTGACTATACTATATGGGTGTTGTGTGCTCTATGGGTGGATATATAATTCAACAGTAAAAAGTATTGAATTTTTACAAGTTGAATTGAAACTTGAAAGCAACATTGAATAGGCATAAACCACATTATATTACAATATATATATATACTATAGATGATGATAGCATTATTATATTGTGGAAGTCTCTTTCTTTTATAATATATGTATACAGCTGGAATAGAAATCTGTTCAAAAATGCCTAATGGCTACACAGGATTTCAGATCGTTCGTGGTTTGGTTAGATTTTTGGTGGATGGTAAAAGCATTAAGGTATTTAAAATATATATACGATGAATGCAAGCAGAACATTATTACTGCTGAAGGAAAAACAGGATACAGCTGATTACATTAGAGTACAAGAGTACAGCATAAAGATAGAGAGCATTGTACACTTTGAATATAAGCAAACCTACGCATAATGTAATCATCACACGCATTATAAAGACTATGAGTCGATGAGCATCAACAACTTTGAAGCACCTGGCTTTAGCTCTGGAGTTAAGTATCATCATCATCAAAGTAGAAACGTTCTTTAAACAGGACATGGAATAATGGAGCACAAATACAAGAGTACAATAACCGAAGTAATGGAATCAGCACGTGTTTCTTTCTTTCTTCTACAAGATGATTTCATCACCTGGCTTTTTTGCTAAGTATATATATTATACCACCTACACTACTCCAAAACTACGACATATACGTCGACCTACCTTCTAAAGTAAAACTTTCTCATGTAAATAAAAATTTTGATGATAATACGTCGTCGTGTCGGCCTATATGAATAAGGTCTATTGAAGAAGAAGAAGATGAAATGGAAATGCAACAGAAGAGGTGAGATATATCGTTCAGTCAACTAAAGAGGCAAAACGCCAACGCAGAATGAGAACGACAGAGAGAGATTACATAAAGTATATACATATTATATATATTAGATAGAGAGATGAGACTACAGATGTTATGATACATAATGTAAACTCAATAGGATAGCACACATAAAAAATCTCTTCCGTATATTCCTTATGGTAATGCCAATACGGAAAAACTTTTTACAATTTACGGGTGTTTATATTCAGCCAACAGCCCGAAAAAGTTACTCGGATATGTAAACAACTTCAAGTGGATAAAAATGCAAGAGATTTCTTTTTTTATATGTAATATATAATATTAAAAATGTAAGTTTTTTTCTTACCTGAAAAATACTCAATTTAGTTTGAAAACATGATGAGCATCCACAGTCGACTATAGATGGATTATCATGATAAAACACACAAAATCTATTATCTCCATTACTCACTCCATTCCCATTTCTCACACCAACACCAAGTAAATCAGTCGATGATAGAGAAGAGTAGGGTGAAAATTCACAAATTGGATTATGTGGATGGTTATTAGAATGTCCATTTGTATAAATTTGTTGCAAATGATGTTGACTATTACTATTTCCATTACTCAGTAGTCCATTTCCATTATGATTATTAGAGCCAGTATAAACATTCCATTCAGAATTGACAAATTCTTTCTCAGCCATATAACTCAAATTATTCTCTAGATTACTATCTCCTCCACCATTCTTACTATGACTCAAGCCTAGTCCTCCACTTGTTGGATGTTTTGCATAGCATGAAATTGTTCGTCGGACTTTAACTCCTGGATTCTTTTTTGATGATGTCAAGTTATGTAAACCATTTGATGATGACTTTAGTGTACCATTTGTAGTAGTTGCAGAAGTTGGGCATAAATTAAGAGTTTGACAAGACGTATTCAATTTAGTATCTCTTAGACTCATTAATCCATTACCAACAACACCTGAGAGGAAATTACTTCTTGTAATTGTTCCAGTGCCATTGGTAGTTGATTTAAATGACGATGATAATGATGGTGGTGCTGGAGCATGGCAGTCACACGAGCAATGTGCCATTGAGAGTCCATTACGTTGTTTAGATGGACGACCTGTTGTTGAATGTTGAAGTGTATGATGATGATGGTGATGATGATGATGATGTGGTTGAGATGATTGTCTCACAGTTCCTCCTCCACCACCAGAAGAAGCTAAGTGAGATGATGATGCGTAAAAACTTGAAGAATTGTTTACACTGCCATTATTCAATGTCCCACCATTATGAGAATTATTATTATTTGCTACAGAGACTTTGGAATGATTATTGCGATCTCGGAAAGAGAGGAATCCATAGTCATCTGAAGATTCTTTTACTGTCCCATTCAACGTTCCATGATGATGATTCTTATGACTTGCTCCATTGGTCGATCCATTGTGATGTTGTGAGTTATTATTATGACTTGCTGAATTGTTATGATGAAGAAGTCCGTACTGACTGAGGAAACGAGATGAGAGTGATGTGAGTGAGTAGGAATGTTTCAACTTTGACTCTGACATTTTTTCTGCTTTGATATATATTTTTCTACTTTATAGGAACTTGAGAGAGAGAAAACACTTTTGAAAAAAGTACAAAATTTTATAGATATTTGTACTCTCTGGTGATGACAGCACTTTGTTACTAACTACTATATACTTATTGCTCCTGCTGTTGAAAGATAATGAGCTTCCTTCTATAGTCTCAAGATGAATGTGTCTTCTTACGTTGGTCAGCCAAAGACTTAAAGTCTGAAAACGAAAAGAAAAACGACTTTAGCTAAATAACTAAATACTTCTTCCTTCCTACATACTAATATCAGATACCACACGGATGGAAACAAAAACGCACGGCATGGACCATTGAACTTATACTTACGTACACAACTAACTGGACTGAACTAAAACTCTACTGCATGTGCTCTTTTGCAAGTCCCAACAACACGCACCATAGAAGATATATAAAAACATATACAAACTACAGAGATGCATGCAAGCCAACAACCAACATTACGTAATCCAATCCAATGTGCTTAAAGATGTGAGTGACTTTAGCCAACAACATTCCATGCAATGATCAAGCCAACGATAGTGAAGCTCTCATACTGGACAATGTTTTCAGTATATATTTTTTTTTGCTTCTTTAACTCTGATCTTTTGTGAATGGAGAATTTTATATGTGACTGCATGCAATTGTTGTAATCGTGTGTAATATCCTCTATCGTTGTTTTGTCCTATATGGATAAAAACTCTCTTTAATCCAATACACAGCATCCAGAGTCACATACACACATTGATATTTGCCAATACAGAGAACAAGTCACTAAAGAGTTATTTATGACTGTACTACTTATTACACAGAGAGAGCAAAAGCACATTTGTATAATGATGCTTAAAGATCTAATAATCTGGTCATTGTGTAATGAGCCAGACTCTTCGGTACTCACTATGTATATATGTATAACTTTTGTAAGTATTCTATATGAAGAGCTAATAGTAATCTACTTTTGAGTTTATACTTACCGAAGTTTCATGACCGATTATTACATTACTTTGTTGTACATACTTTTCAACTCTCTCGGGACGACTTGTTGACTTGTTGGTTGTCAGTTGAAGGAAGAAAAGCTAAAGAGGAAACAACTTTAGCATTCACATGTGTGAAGAAAATCTCGGCTTCTCTCTCTATTGACGCTGGCTCAGAAAGAAGAACTCACAAAGGGGTTTAAAAAGTAAATTAGGAAAATAAATCATGGAGTGAATCACGTCAGAAGCTTAGCTACTACCAACTACCAACTTAGTTTTAAGTAGCCATATAACTTTGTTGTAGAGAGTCAAGTCAGGTCACATAATACAACGTTGTTTTCTGTTATATAAAAGTGTAGACAGTAGGATGATAATTTAACACTTTAAAATAAGTTTTTTTTTTCAAATTTGATAAACAACTTTTAGATTTTTTTCTAGTTCTTAACACACAAAAGGCTTTTTAAACACACATCACTTTACTTTACAGCAGTATATCAGTATACTCTCTTTCAGTTCTATTACTTAATGTATAATGAGAGAGAAGTGAACTTGAGATTTTGAGCTTATAATCCAGTGTGAACGTATCAAATCAAAAAACGTGGATGAGATACTTACTACGTGGAGTGTCAAAAGACACACAAGAAGATGAGGAAGAAGAAAAAGATGCAGTAGTTAATAGGCAATGTTTGTTAGGTAGTTTGATAATGATAACTTTGATAGGTTTTTGGATAGAGTCAAGTTAGTTAGAAGAAAAGTTAAGAATGAGGTTTTGGAGGAGTTTTGATGATGATGACTTTGAGAGCAAAGGAAAAAAACTGGACGAGAGAGCCAGAGATGAAGGTTGTGTGTGAGAGAGAATTATCTCAATGCAATGTGTGTGCGCTTCCTATACAGTAGAAGACAAACAACACATGATATCTTTTCAGTACACACACATACACAAAAAACGTGATCCAGTCTCTTGAACTGGAACTTGAAACAAACAGAAGGATATATAAGATCTTTGAGGAAGATTAAAAAAATAAAGAGGAGAGCCAAGGAAATGTTGACTTCTTTTTTAACTTGTTGACTTATATAATTCAGATCAGATTAAGTGATGATGATGATGCACTACTACTACTAGAAGTCGAAGTTCACTTGTTGGGAACTTTGGAAGAACTGAAAGTTATCTTCTGGAGACTTTTTCTTGCTTTGTTGTCCCTTCTTCTTGTTTGCGTATCATCATCCTTGTACTGTCTGTCGTTTTTCCTCATATACACAAAAAAATCTTTGGGTATTTTAGAAGACCCTTCTTGCTACATTTCTATTGTTGAAGATCTTGAGAAACGTTTTGGGACAATTGGTTATATTATTCTCCATCAACAAGTTTAAACATGTATCTTTGGGTCTAAAGTAATCGACCTTCTGTCTATCTATAACTTTTGGATGAGTCAAATTGAGCCCCAATTTCAACTCTAATAGTCTTTTCCCTAGTCCATAAACTTAAGACTTTAAAGGTACTTTTTAAACCTCTCTTTCTCACACTACTTACTTACAACAATACAAAATCCACACATACACAGAGAAGACAGACAACACACAATGTCTTAACGATTCTTAGAGCCCACAACCATTCTTCACAACAACTTGTAGTAAACTGATGTCAGTGGAAGGAGTTGAACTAATATTACTTTGCCTTCTTGTCTACTACAATCTTACAACAAAGACCCAGGGCTTTTTCTCAACAGCAATAGCAATAAAGAATATATAGCATAGAGTGAGCAATAGAGTATATAAGCAACAACAGCAGCCCTTTGGTAATATTATTGGTTTGGTTTACGTAGAGTTCTGTAGTGTGGAAAGAGAACCCCTATAAAGTGTAAAACTTACTTGATATAAGTATACATATATATTGTGTACAAATGTGTGTATATGTAGTAGATGCATAGAGACACAGAACACTTTGTAAAAATCCCTTTTTACACTCTAATACCATAAGATCTATATACAAGTAAAGAACTATACACATTACATTTTACTATAGTACATCTCAAGTATTGTCAGTAAGAGTAAAAAGAAGCAAGCTACTCAAGAAGAGAAAAAGCAAAGCGAAAAAGACTCTCAAAGACTTCTTCTTTTTCAGAGAGTCAAACACCAAACGAAACCAGAAGACACTATACCTTCTTCTTCTTCTTTTGCTACAATATACAAAAACACAACTCATAATGTAAAACTTGGAGTATCATATATTATGTAGCTAGCTACCACCATCACCATAAGAAGCCAGTGTTGAGAGCTTCTCTCATATACAATTTAAGTTCTTGGGCTTTACTCTTTACTATTGCGGTGGTGGTGGTAAAAGAATCAAGCGAACAGAACAGCAAACACCAGAATAATATATAGTTCATATATATATATATATCTATATATATATCTACTGCTCTCTCATGCTCATGAATCTCATGTCATGTCGTAGTGAATAGTCATAGGAAGACAGAAGAAGTGCCTTATACCAAAAACTTCTAAAGTACAATGTTGTATACATAGAATGTACCTATATAGTCATGAAATAGTAGAAAGAATAAAAGAGAATCTTGACTCAATCCAATCCAATCGAGCTCAATTCAAAGAGAAGTAGAAAAAAAAGAGGCTGACTCAAGTTTTATATTGGTGATGATGGTGATTTGATGGTAGCTGGTGTGCCAATTCACAATTGATGCACTCTCACTATAGAGCATTTGTACTACCCTGGCTTGTGAAAAGGATGATGATCTATAAACAAAAAAGGTACACTATTGGACTATTGGGAAAGATCTTAGTCTCTTTCTATAGATGATTGTGCAAAAACAAAACAGAGAGATAGAAAAGAGTTTATACCATGTGAGGATGTATTTTTTTAAAATAAAAATTGCTATGTATGTATATGCAATAACAATATTACTACCAACTTTTACTACTTTAAAACTTCTTTTACTATTATACAAAGTTGATGATGGCTTGAAAATACATGCTTCGATACAATACAAGTCTTCTTCTTCATTGCTGATGTTTCAGAAAAAGGAAGGGGAATGACCCACAGGAGACGAAGAAGAATCTGAATCTCACACTATGAATATGATGCGCTTATCATCTCTCATGATACCTTCTGCTACTTTTGCAAAGATAATACTCTTCTTCTCGTCTTGTCCATCTCTTGCTAATCGTAGTTCCTCTCTTCTCTTCCTAAAATGTTGAGCAAAAAAATTTTTGTTTTTCTCATCATCACTTTTTCATCTGTACATGTTGATAACTAACTAACCACTTGAGAGAGAGAAGAGTTGATGATGATGATGAGAGTAGTTTCTTTAACCTTGTATATGGTACGCTGCAATTTGGATATATATGTATGCAATGCAGTTCTTATGTTGTTACCTGTCCAACATCTTGAGATAAAAAATGTAAACATAATGTAGAAGCTCTGTCTGTGCATAGTGCAATG
>VCNE01008935.1:0-13035 GCA_009869805.1 Oncopodura yosiiana
GTTTTGTCAAAGTCCCATCATATCATCATGAAAAGTCGATGAGAGAAGAAAACACGAGAGAAAACCATATGAACGATTTTTTGGCCGTTGATCAAACACTCAACATCTCAACTCAGCTGCTTCCCGCTTTAACGTGAAAGATGAAAAATAATGTAATCATGCAATAGCTTTTGTTTTAGTTTTACAAATCAAGAAAAAGGTATTTTTATTTCAAAAAATCATATAATTAATATCCTACATAAGATTGATAGCACCAGATTTTACCAATTCGGCAACTGGACGATAGCGCATCACAAATTGATTTCCAGCACGTAACTCGATATGAGTTTGCCTAATAAAATAAAATACAATATATAAATAAAAACCGAGAAAAATAGTTTATTTGCTTAGGCATTCTTCTTGTTAACGTGATTCTCACCTTCCTTCAGCATCATCAACATAAATATTCTGATCCTCTTTAACATCAAAAAAGACAAATGAGTTCATATCCGGTCCATGCTTCATTTGATCAACTTTCAATACTTGTAACTGTCCAGGCATATTATCTGTTCCTGTAGCTTTCAAATGACCACCTAATGTCTCTATGTATCTGAAAATAATCATACATTCAAAACATAAATAATGACACATAAATAAATGGTAAGTATTTAATAACTCACTCACTCTCTAAGAAACTTGTTCTCTTCTGGACTCAATTTACTTTGACTTCCTGGAGGCCTCTTATTCTCTTCTTCATGAATGTGCCAACAATACTCTTGAATTTTTGCTAAACGAGTTCTTAAATAGCTAGTAACTACATATCTCAGCCTTTGTATCTAAAAAAATAAACAAAAATTGAAATTAGAACAATTTGTAAAGCTTCTTACTTTCTTACACTATAAGAATTTATTAATACCTCCATATTATGAATTGAAATTCTAAGATCTCCTTTTGGAAGACGTGAAATATTTTCTTCCATTTGACGTATTTGAGCCATTATTAAACTCACTTCTTCAGTCTTTGGAATCAGTAAATCAGGTGCTATTTTCTCATTAATCCATGCCTTTGATTATAAATAAATTAGTTTTATAATACAATTATTTAAAAAACATTTCTTCCAACTCTTACTTACTTGCTCAAGTTGCAAAATAATATCGTTTGCTGTCAACATTGGTTGATCATCATCTTCATCACTTGGACCCAAAACTTCATCTGAATCATTCATATCAACATCTGCGGCTGAAGCCATAATTGTATACTCAAAAAAATTAAGAAAACTGAAAACAAAAAAAGTCACAGAAGAGCACGTTTTTTATTTTTGTTGACAAACAATGAAAGAACTTTTTAATTCTCCTCCCGCTAAATTATTCCGTCTTACAATCAGCCGCGACTTTTCAAGCTTATTGTGAGAAAGTCAATCGTCAATCTTGAAGCAATATTTTTTTGGTTGAAACAGTTAATTAATTTAATTAAAAATGGCACAAACTTCCACTGTAGCATTATCAGAACTAATTAGATCAAAGGAGGAAGAATTAACTGATGATGCTCCCAAGAAAACTCGAGATGAATGGAAGAAAGCAAAAGAACTTGAAGAAGCTCGAAAAGTAAGTATTTGACAATATGCAATAATTGTTTAAAAATCTCTTCTTCAAAATTACTAAAATAAATTGTTCTTTTTTATAGGCTGGTACTGCACCTGCTGCTGTAGATGAAGAAGGAAAAGATATTAATCCACATATTCCTCAATACATTGCATCTGCACCGTGGTATTATGGATCAAGAGGTCCAACATTGAAACATCAAAGGATTCAACCAGAAAATAAAAAGGAATTTTCTTCACTAAATGAATGGTACAAGCGTGGTGTTGATACAGTAAGTTACTATAATTTCTTTTAGACTAAAATATTATTGAAGAGAATCTAAGCATAATAATTAATCCTTTTTACTACTTTTTAAAATTTTTATAGACTAAAATTGCTACAAAATATCGTAAAGGAGCATGTGAAAATTGTGGTGCAATGACTCATAAGAAAAAAGATTGTTTAGAGAGACCAAGAAAAGTTGGAGCAAAATTCACAGGAACTGAAATAGCACCTGATGAACATTTACAGCCTTCTATAGCATTAGATTTTGATGGAAAACGTGATAGATGGAATGGTTATGATCCAAATGAATATAGTGCAATTGTTGAAGAATTTCAAAAAGTTGAAGAAGCTAAAAGACATTTGAAAGCAGATAAATTAAGATCAGGAAGAGAAATTGGTGAATTACCAGATAATATGGTAATGGACGATGATGTACCAGAAGAAGATGAAGATAAATATGTTGACGATGTTGACATGCCTGGTACAAAAGTAGATTCCAAACAACGTATTACTGTAAGAAATTTACGTATTCGTGAAGATACTGCAAAATATTTAAGAAATCTTGATCCAAATTCAGCATATTATGATCCAAAAACACGTTCTATGCGTGATAATCCATATAAAGATACTGGTCGTTCACAAGATGAAGCTGATTTTGCTGGTGATAATTTTGTAAGATTTACTGGAGATACAAATAAACATGCATCACTTCAATTATTTGCATGGGAAGCACAACATCGTGGACTTGATGTACATTTACTTGCAGAACCAACAAAATTAGAAGTTCTTCAAAAAGAATTTGAAACTAAAAAAGAAGAATTTAAAGGCTCATTAACAAAAACAATTATTGATAAATATGGTGGATCTGAACATTTAGAAGCACCACCTAAAACTTTATTACTTGCACAAACTGAAGATTATACAGAATATTCTCGTCAAGGAAAAATTATTAAAGGAAATGAAAAACCAGTAATACGTTCAAAATATGAAGAAGATGTATATCCAAATAATCATATTACAATTTTTGGTTCATTTTGGAGAGCTGGTCAATGGGGATATCAATGTTGTCATTCATTAATTAAAAATTCATATTGTACTGGAGCAAGTGGACGATCTGCTAATGACAGTTTAGCACCAGAAGAAACTTTACAAATGAAACAAGAACAAGAAGAAGAGCGTCGTTTACAAGCTGAAAAACTAGCAGCTCAAGCCGCTGAAGCTGCTGCTGCTAATAATAATGATTCTAAAGTTCCAATTTCAACTGTTCGTGAAGATGGTGCACCAAAATCATTAGTACAACTTCATCGTGAAAATATGAAAGCAGCAGCATTACAAGAGGAGCAAGAAGAAGAAAAAAGAAAACAAAAATTAGCAGAAGAACAACAAATTAAAGAGAGAGAAAAGGAACTAAAAGAAAAAGAAAAGAAAAAATTGAAAGCTCAAAAACGTAATCAAAAGAGAAAAGAACGAGAAAGAAAGAAAAGGGGTTCCAAAAAAGATACAAAAAGAGATTCTTCTTCTTCATCATCAAGTTCTAGTGGTAGTGGCAGTGAAGATAGTGATAATGAGCGTAGTAGTAACAAAAAGAAGAGTAGTAGTAGCAATCGTAAATCATCATCTTCCAGTTCATCTTCTTCTTCTTCGTCGTCGTCATCATCATCAGAAGACGAAGAAGTTAAAAGAAAAAAAGAATTAGAAAAAGCTTTGATTGAAGAAGAAAGGAGACAAAGAGAAGCTGAAGATATGATGGATGATAGAAAAAGAAAATATCATAGTATGTATAATGAAAAGAGTTTGACTGAAGCTGAAATGGAGGCATACTACATGAAAAGGCAAAGAGAAGAAGATCCTATGCTACAATTTTTGTCCAAGAAAAAGAAAAAATGAACAAACAAAACAAGTCGTTGTTGTAAATAATTATAATATATTTATCTCTCAATCAGATTATTTGTTTTTATTCATTTCATTTCATTGTATGTACATATGTATATAATATTATTTAAAATATTTATAGTTGTATAATAAAAAGACGAAAATTATGTATTCCAAGTTTTAAAAAAAATTGTCTTTACACAACTTTTGTTTTCTCTGAAGAAGTATTAAGAGTTCGATTTCGCCACATGCCAGTAATTCCAAGTAATTCAGTAAATTGACTCTTATTTGGATAAAATTTTTGAGGCATTGTATGAGGATTTGGTGGAAAACGGCCAATATCTGAAGAAGTTGTAACATAAAACGGATGAACTGGATGTTCACAGCCATATCCCTAAATTAGCAAAAACTTTACAATATATTGCCCATTAAAAAAATAGATATATCTACAAAGACTTACTTTGAACCAAAGTGGATTATTAAATCTTTCTGGTAGCTCAGCATCAATAGGATATAAATCACAAGTTTTGTCTCCATTTATAAATTCCCAACCAGTAATAGGATTTTTCCAAGATTGTTCTCCTAATGGAATATCTCTTTGACCAAGACGAAATCTAGTAGATGATTTACATTCCTCAGAATCTTTGCTACTTCCAAAACCTATAATCTTTCTATAATCATCTTCTCTAGGAGATCTAATAACACCTCTACAAGGATATGGTGGTAGATTAGGATGACATGATAAATGACAAGATTGTTGTTCTTCCTCTTCATTAGTCATTTGTTGTTGTTGTTGAAGATGAAGATTAGCTGGATCATTTGGATTGTTAGTAATCTCTTCAACAGCTTGTCGAAGTGGTCCTATATCTCTACTATGAGCACAACATTCAGGAGCTGTAGGAGCATTAGCCATAATTGTATTAGTATTAAGAATTGGTTGAATTTTCATTGTAACACTTGCTGGAGTTCCTTCAGCTAAATTGATTGTGGCTAATGGAGCTTGTTGTTCTATTTCATCATATGCAGATTTCTCATTATTATCTTGTTGTCCTTTATAATCTTCAATGTTGCAAAGATCATTTGGATATCCTTCTCTTGGTCCAACTCTCCAAGCTGGCCCAGGTTCATAATTAGGAGGTTGTCTTTTAGGTTGAGCACAAGGATCATCAGTTCTATTCACAGCATCTAAAAGTGGATGACGTCTTGGAATTTTTGGTGGATAAGGTACCCAACCGTCAGTTTTGATACAACCCCATGCAGCTCCTGGATATTTGGAATAGCCTTCAGCCATTACTTTGAGTGAGTCACTTTAATGTAAATTGCAACAATAAATTACGACAAATTGTGTTTTTATGATTTCTTGTAGAAATCTTTTTAGACCCCCACTATGCACTACGATTGATCGATCATCATCATTGACTAAGCAAATGTATCTATAGAAATGATGACTACATTCATTCTCATATTGCCCCTTGATGGACGATAATGATGTCCCAAAGTGACAAATGCAGACATCTTCCCACGACAATCAATGTACCTGCTAGAACTCTCTGTAATTGTTGTGTAGACATGACGCAGTATTCTTGTTATTAGTAAACTGCAAAGTATGCCACAAATGTATGACCTTCACTAAAAACTTGAAGGGCTTTTACTGACACTTTTGTTGTCATTTTTATAAATAAAACATAAAACTGGTTTATTATTATATTTTACTGCATATACATGATACATAACAAACGTACACACATGCCAATTACATAAAGAGAGAAAGAGAAAAAAAAGAATTTTATATATTTTTATCCTGTTTTAATATCTTTACTTCCACATTCCATCTGAGAAATTTTGTAACAGCAACAACATCCTTCTCCTTCTGCTGGTGAATTTTATTATTCTCTTTTCCATTATCATCACAAGCACGGCATGAGTCATCAGCTTCATTAACTTCATCACACAGAGCCATTAATTTCTCCAAATTATTAAGTGGAAATGAAGCATATGAAGATTTAGATGAAAGAACCTTATGAATATTTTGTCTACAAGAGTGGACAGGAAGTACAAATTGTGGAATTCTTTTTCTAGGATTTGTTGATGAGTTTGTAATGCGAAGACATGCTTTATATTTCTTAGCATCTTTTTCTGATCCCAAAATTGTAATCCACCATAATCTTACACCAGGTAGATTTTTAGAATTTTTGAAAAATATTCTGTTCATGCATTGATAGCCATGCTCCATTTGAGTACTAGGATAAAACTCGATATTTTTAATATTGTCACTTCTTGCCATTTCTGTAGTTGTTGTAAAATCATCACTATTTTGATTCTCAAAGATGACACCATGAACTTTTTTCAAGTGTAATTTTATAGCTTTCATATTGTAATCAATATCTTTGCCATTACAGAGAAATTGGACATTGTGATAACATTTGATTGGTCTGAGACAAGTGAGACAAATTAAAAATGTAAATTACATATTGGTTCTTAATTTTGTATAATTTATTCATCTATACTTAGTACCTGAAATCACAGATCTTTGCATGAAATTCATAATCTTCCTTTGCTTCACTTGTAAATACTTCTCGACATCCATATTCTTTATAAACACAATCCCATAATATGTCATTCAAATTTTCACATTGATTACACATTTGCTCATCATTATTATTATTGTCGTTTTTATTATTATTATTATTTTGTTTTGATGACAATGGCATAGCCAAAATTGCTTTGGCTATAGTACCTGCAGAAGAATTTACCAAGGGCCACATTCTGAGAAAAACAAATACAAAACGATTAATAATGAATGTACAAATTGAAATAAATTACAAATATTTTTGACTTACGCGTGACGTATAATCATCATGCATGATCTTTATTTGTTTCACTTTGTCACAATTTCTTCTTTTTGGAGACTTACTTTTGACTTCCGAAGCTCAAGAGCAACTGGAACTGAAAGTGACTATTTATTTTATATTATGCATTTATTTCTACGTTGCATTTCTACAGACTATAATAAAGATATGAAAATTATGGAATAAATTCTCACGCTAGCTAATTGACAATGTATTGTGTTGTGATTGTGATATTATACTTTAGGTTCATGGCTTGTAAAATGAGAGTTCAGTCAGTAGGGAATTACTAATTCAGGAAATTCTAAATTCCTTCCGTATCGGAATCGGAAGTATAATAGGAGAAAATGGAAATATAAAAATGTGTCAAGGACATTTAATTAGGATTTATACAATAATTAAATGACGAATTTCTTTCGCTGTGAGGGCATTGTGAGACCTCTTTAAATTGCGGATTTTCTTGACTAACTGCAAGAGATACGTATCATATTTTGTACATTAGTAATGTGACTGTGACATTACTGATTAATGCATTGTTACTTGTTTTGCAGATTTGCAGAAAATGTAAATTTTTTTGGTTGGTGTCTATTATCAAGAAAAGATTGTTGGGTAAGATTTAGTAAATTCATGGTTTTTCATGTGCTACGCTCTATAATAGCTCTTGAACATTCTATTCTCATTCATTCTTATTTGGTCTGTTGGAAGAGAAGGAGCTGTATACTTGTATTCTCGTCTGTTATACGAATTTGGATATTTGGAAAAAGTGGTGTTGTTGTTGACAAATTAAGAAATGGACAACAAAGAAGAAGGTAAGTAACTTAATATACAAGTTAATTTAAGTTAATCGTGTGATTCATTCATAATTTATATGATAAAACCATCACATTTTCTAAATTTTGTATATTTTTTCGAATATTTCATTATATAGTACCACCAAAAGCTTCAAGTTCTACAATGGAAGGACAGAAGGAAAAAGAAGAAGAGGAGAAACATCCAATGTTGAAACAAAAGGTAATAATATACAACAGATAATGTAAAACATGATTTTCATTTCTACAATTTACATATTTTTATATTTCTACTTGTTTACTTTTAATCTATATAGGTTCTCAACAGATTGGTCAAATTCGTTGATTCCTCAGACTTGAGATCTTGTCGTAGAGTCTGTCAAAAATGGAATAAAGCTTTTATTATCCGAATTAAAAAAGAACGAGCTTTATGTTTGTATACAACTAAAGATTTAAAACGTATTCTTCATGGATTAAAATTAACTAATGGATTGGCCTTTTTTGAAGCTATTGAATTATGTGCTGATGTCATTGAGAAGGATGGAGATAAATTATTGGAAATTATCAAATTGGCAAAACCAAAATATCTTACAATTGAAGAGAATCGTAATGCTAATCTAACTGCACATCATTTTCGTCAACTTTTGATTGCATATGCTCCAACCTTAGAGCATTTAACTTTGAATGAATTTCCATCAATGAAAAATAAAGAAGACTTATTTCCATCAGGATTTACTTTGCCACATTTGACAAAATTGACTATTATCAACTCTAGAACTGGAATGTCTGTTAAACCAAAATCTGAAAAGCTCCCTGGATTAGGAATTGTCAACATGAATTTCCATCAATGAAAAATAAAGAAGACTTATTTCCATCAGGATTTATTTTGCCACATTTGACAAAATTGACTATTATCAACTCTAGAACTGGAATGTCTGTTAAACCAAAATCTGAAAAGCTCCCTGGATTAGGAATTGTCAACATGATTACATTGGTTGGAGATCAAGAAGAAGTCAAGATCAAATTTTTTAATCAACTTTTTTCTGTAATTCCTAATTTACAAGTATTAGATATTGAAGAAAAGAAGAAACAAGGTTTTATGCAGCCACCAACTGCAAATTCAAGCCAATTTTTTATGATTTTTCCTGCAGGAGATGATGATAAAGAACTGAAACATTATATTGATGGAAAAATAATTCAAGCATTGGAAAATGTTGGAAACTTTTCAAAATTAAAAAATCTTAAATTATTAAATGGACTCAACTCAACTCTTGGAAAAATAACTACTTTGGCCTCCAAAGGATTAAACTTGGATGAATTGGAGTTGACTCTCAATTATCGAAAGGATCAAGAAAACATAACTCCTCACACATTGGGTAATTTAATTCAATCACAACCAAATCTTGTCAATCTTTTTGTTCGAGTAGACAACTCAGAATATAATAGAAGACTCAAACAAATTAAAGAAAAACCTCCAACTTCTTCTGATCCTCTTAATGTTATGGTTCATGTAATCAAATTTCCAGTTATGCCAAATGTGAAGAATATTAGACTCCTTCATAATATTATTCCTCGTACTGATCTTATTAAGCCAAGTGACAATGGACAACCATTTTCTTTTGGACGTAATTTTCCAAACTTGGAGAAATTAACAATTGCTACTGATGCTCATATGTTGTACAATGATTTTTATAGTGACATTGTTCGTCAAACTCCATGTACAACTTTGAAGAAACTATCAATTTTTTCCAACATTCCTAAACATTTACTTGAAAATGTACGTGGTATTTTTCCAAACATTGAAATGTTGAGTCTCTTTACTTTTGATCCAAAATCAGATTTTTATCCAAAAGCTTGTACATTGTGGCGAAGAATTCCACAGATTGGTTTTGTAAATTCACCACATCCAAGTCAATATCTTCAAGATTCACATGAAGCAGCTTTTCTGGGTATTTCCATGAATGAATACAAACGTATCAAAACACTTTTGCTTAAGAAAAAGATGGATCCAAAAAATATTCAATTGAATAGAATTCCTGGTCGTGCTTGCTTTTTGGATCTTAAAGGTATATAGTAAATTAATAATTATAAAGAATAAATAAGTTGTGTTTTATAATTAATATTTTTATTTATCTTCATTAGATTTGGAGAAGATTTGCTTCAGCAACATTACTATTACTGATGTTACTGGTTATATGGCATTCAAAACTGGAGAATTTCCAAAATTGAAAGAGATTATTTTTAGATTTACTCATTCTGAAGAAGACAAAGTAAGCCAAAAAATATATGAGTATTTAAATTCATTAGAATAATATTATTTTCTCTTATCTCTTATGCAGATTTCCAAAAGATGCTATAATTACATTGTAAAGGAGCGTCCAGTAAGTTCTTTCTTATTTTTTTCACAATTTTGTGTATACATGTTATCTAAATATATAAATTGTTTTATTAAAAATAGGATGTCCTTGTCAAGTTTCATGGTGCAGATGAAGAATTTGGAATGTAATAAGCTACAGATGATAAAGTCTCTTGGAATATTTTGGAATAATGAATTATTTGAAGTTGAAATATAAGTTTCTTTTGTCTTTATTTACTATTTATATGATATAACTAATATTACGTAATATAACTAATCTCAGTACTTATGTATGTATATATTTGCAACTTAATAAAATAAAAGATCAATGCAAAAATAATATTTATTGTGCTGCAACATTTATTCAATCATCATCAGTTATTGCAATATTTATAAAACCATCATTGTCAACTTGTTCATCTTGAGCAGTAGTAGCATTTATACTAGAACATTTAAAAATATCAAAAAATTCTTCTTGTAAAAATTCACGAGTTATAACAGACATCGCTTGATTGGCATCATTAGGAAGTATCTTAGAATTTATTGATATAGTGTAGTAGATAACATTGTTATTCCAATTTAATGTTGAGGCAGATATCACTAAGTAAAAATTAAATATTTAAACTATTAATTATTAGAATTCATCTTAATATAAAGTATAAAATGACAAACCTCCACTATGATGTAGTCCATAAATTGGAAAAATATTGTCAACTCTATAGCCAAAAAATTCATCTCCATGAATTGTACTAAAATTATTATAAATTATGGAAGGGGAAAACATCTTAAGAATTTTTGTTGGTGTCAGTACTAAAATTCTTGGTGGTACAATATGTAAAAGTTTAAAAAAGTACATGACTAGAATTTTTCTAAAAATAATTTCATTTTCTCTTGTTTGAGCTTGTAGTAGACTAGCATTTGTTGCCAGTAGACGACATGAGCCATTCAGTGCTTCTTTTGGTGACTCTACTAAAATTGTAGACCATTGGCCACGAATAGTACTGGTAGTAACAATATGAAAACTTTTGTGACAATGAACTGAGGAACATTTTTGTGGTAAATTTTCTTGTAATTCTTCTTCCAACAATTGAGAACGTTGTAATGTCCCAGACAATAGAGAAATTTCTAATGCATTTATTCCTGAGTTATGACGATTTAGAATTTTTTGTACAGATTCTGTTGAAAATGTTGTCCAACAGCAAACTAATTGTTCATCACTGCTGGAAGAAGAGTTTTGTTGCACTACTGACAAGTTTTGTGATACTGAGAACAATCTATGTAGACATTTTAATGACTCTAGTGGAAATGTTGCAACAAATTTCATCTAAAAGATGTTAAAAACAGCAGAAATATTAATTTTATGTTTAACTCTAGAAAAATGCTAAATATGTAAATCTTACACGATCCACTAAACTCATTTTCGCCACTGAATTTCACTTGTTGCTCTTCTACTACTTCTTCTTCGGTATCATTTTTAGTGGTAGTAGTAAAAGTTTGTTGACATTGAATTATATTGCCAGTGAGCATAAATTGAACCAAGTCAGTAAGCATCTTACTATCTCCTAAAATTTGATGAATTCTAATAAAAACTACAGATGAATCTTTATTTCCAAGTTTTGGACAAATTAGTATTTCAAATAATGGCCTTTTGTTTGGTAATGGCAGAGACATAAAATGCCCAGCAAATTGTCTTATTGCTACATCATCATCAGGTAAATCATCAATTTTTCTTATATGCTCATGTAATAAAAAATAATTTGCTGAACTCCAAAAATAACGTCCACCGAATGAAACAGGAATTTGACGTAGTTTTTCAAACGTAGAATGTTTCAAAATTCTTTCAGTAAATGATGCCTGAAACTATACAAGTATATATTTTTGAGTGAATATATTAATATAGTAATTGAATTAACAAAAAGTACCTTTTCAATATCAATATTTCCGTTGACAAGAATTACAATACCTACTGTTGATCTAGTTGCCTTACTCCAGAAATTATCAAGTGTAAAAATGCTCTCATATATATTAAAAGGACGTAAAAGTTTAGGTTTATACTTTTGAACATAATATTCTATACAACACTTCCAAATATAAAATATCACTAATAATGGAACAATAAACGGGCATAGTATTACTATGAAAATTGTCCATGATAATAAATGCACTGTAACTTTAGAACAAAATCTACAAATTATTTCACGGTTCATTTTATAATCATTATTATTATAATCATTCACAAATTGTTGTTATAATCACTTACTAATAATTATATAATAATATATTTCTATTTGACATTATTGACAACAGGTGCTCACACTTACTTAGGTAGTATAGAACATAATATATGAAATAACATAGAAATATGTAGTGATGTTATATTTTATGTAAACATACAATAATAATAGACACTTGTTCATTATGATGGCAAACACAAATGGAAGCATTTACATAATGTAATAACAGTCGTAGCTAGTGATAAAATTATTACAAAGGAAATATTTAAATAAGTAGTAATATCTTTCAAGGATTTCCTATAGATTGGATAATGAATTACACAGTCTTCGACATAATAAATGTCTGTGTAGTTTTTTAGAGTATATTATGCAGTAGTAATATATAGCATAAAACCACAATCCAATTGATAGCAAACTGCACTTTTCCTACGTTTGTCATATTTGCTTCCTCTCAATATATCCATTTATATATTTATGACAATGACTCATCGTTTTATAATAATAACCACAATATCCAATATTCTCACCAACTAGTAAAACTCTCAGCCATAAATAGATATATAGACAGATAAGTACATAACAACTAAAGAACAATATATAAACTATTACTAAAATTTTTAATTGGTTTAATTATACATGTTCAGATTTCATTTCTTTCAATATTTACACAAGGCTATTGTAAATTATTCTATGAAGTTAGTTAGTAAATATATATAATAATTTTAGTTACTTATATTATTAGATTTGCATAATAGTATTATAATTAGGAATTGTGATGTTAATTTATTCTATTTATGGACGTCACAGAGAAATTGAAACTAATAGAGCAAATAGTGCTACAACTACACTAATGATTATTAGGAGCATGTAATTACTTGGTCTTTTTACTTTCTCCGGAATCATCTGACAATGATAATTTTGATGTTGCATCTCTGGTTTTGTCACCTATATAAAAGTTGATAAATTGAGAATTTAAGTTCAAGTAATATCTAAACTAAATATGAAATTAATAACTTACAGACTTACAATCATCATTTTCTACTACTTCTTCTACTAAACCATCTCCTGCATCAGGTACTTTTCCTTTTTTTCCTC